>VZUI01041311.1:0-24760 GCA_013401135.1 Cettia cetti | reverse complement strand
GACTGTTGCACTGAACCAAGTCATGTACAATTCAATAACTTCTCAAAGTCTATCCTGATGAAACCAGACTTAAATCTATCTCTCTCTCTCTCTCTCTCTCTCTCTCTCTCTCTCTCTCTCTTTCTCTTTCTCTTTCTCTCTTTTCTTCTCTTTACAATGTATATGTCTTGGTTTAGGGCAAATTTGAGAGGAAACTTCCGAAAGGTAGTTCCTCTGGAAAGCAAATCCAAATGGCCCCTTCCCCCAGCCACTCGGGGAGAAACTTCCTCAGAGAAAAGTCGAAAAACCTATTTCTTTAACAAACAAAATACCTACAAGCACAAAGAATGAATAATATGAAGGAATAAAATGAACAATTAAATAATAAAAACCTCTCGCGGCTCTGAAGAGAGATGGCAAACTGAGACAGTCCTTGCCGTGGGTGCAGCTCGCTCACTCAGTCTGTTGTCAGTCCCAGCCCCTCCAGAGGTCCGGGCCCGGTGGGCCTCAGGTGTGAGCCCTTGGTGCTCCTCTGGGTTATTTCAGTCCAGAGAAGATTTAATCAATCCCAAGAAAGAAAAGGAATTAAAAAAACAGTCCAGGGAACTTCTCTGCCTCATCTAGCTAAAATTAACTAAAAGCAAAAAGATCTCTGTCTCACCACTGTCCGTGCCTCTGACAAACAGAAGTCCAGAGAAGAGAATGTGTGGGAGTCAGGCAGTTCCTCAAAACAAACTCCGTGTGTCTTGTCTCCCTGGTTCACTCTCAGAATCAGTCTTAAAGGTACAGATCTCAATATACAGCACAAACAGAATGGACAACTGGGGATACAAGTGTCATAAAGTCACCCTAGGACAATTGCTATGTTGCCCTTTGAATCAGCTGATGATTTTGCCTTGGACTGAGTAAACAAAGAGGCTTCTCTTCTGCCTCTGTAGTGGATGAGCTTCATGGCTGAAGCTTGCACTGCAGAAATGCCTACAAAGTAGGCATCTGTATTTGGTGTTTGCCTTTGTGTCACATGACAGATTCAGAGGGATTTTTCTGGATATTCCTATAGGGTTTATCGAAAACATTTTTTTTTCTAATAGACATCTTGGGTGGAGTGCTTTAGATATATATCTCATTGCTCAGACATCAAGGCCTGTAATTTAATAGTACATTTTGAAAGTGGGCTCTGTTCACTTTAAAATCCGTTAGCTTCTGTCAGTGGAGGTTTTGAATACCTTGTTTACAGGATCAGCAGGGTTAATCAATAGGAAAAATAGTGGAGAGGTGCTTTTTGAAATATTAGAGTTGTCTTGAAAATAGGGTCCTTTCAAAATGAAATTCTTTTATACAAGAAAAACAGAAATCACAAAAAATTATGGAACATCTTAATTCTCCAAAATGCTTGATACAGAATTTATGATTTCTGTAGAATTTTTTCAGAAAGATGAAAAAATCCTGGAGCTATGAGGCATCATTTTAGACAAGGTTCTTACAATGATTTTAAAGTGGCATCTTTAGTTAAACTAAGCATGCTTTCACAGACTTTACTGAGTCCAATTCTGAAATGTACATATGTGATTTGTTTGTGTGTTTTATAGTTTCTATTACACAACATGCACAATGTCTATTTAGTGCAAGTAATTCTGCAAGTCCTATTACTTCTATTGCTTTCAGGAAGACATGCTTACCTGTACTGGAAGATTAGAATAGGTTAGAGGAAACAGGCACCAATTTTTTTTTCTGTCTGAAGCCAATGAAATCAGACTAAGTCACAGATACAACAAGCTTAACTTCCAGTAAAGGAAAATACGAAGTGAGGTTCTTAATGCTCTTCTGCTGCCAGCATATTATTGCCTATTTCTTCCTACTCTTTCCATGCAGGTTCACAACAGTTTCTGTTTCCATAGTCTACATTCAGGCTTGTTTCCTGAACAGAAATGAGCCAGTCTGAGAAGACTGAATAAATAAAAATTATAGGTTATTCCATCTTTTTAAGCTTGAAAGTGGTTGTGAGGGTATTCTCCCCCCAGCCCCTTAAAATGTAACCACCTGTGGGGGCTACAGTGGCTGGAGACAGATTGATAACTGGACTGGCACCATGGTAGCCAAAGCTGTCCAGAACGGTGATCCAGAAACCTTGCTGTTATGCAAATATAATTCCATCATTTTACTCAATGAATAGTGGGCAACCTGGGGTCCCCTGAGTTCTCCTGCCATGCCAAGGACTCTCCTGCCATGCCAAGGACTTGAACAGGGAGGCCTTTCAATGCTACTCTTGAGGCCGAGACTCCTTGTTGAAACTGATCCTTGGTAAGTGATTAATGGCATGCTATACTTTGAAATCACAGGTAAGGAATATAAAGAGTTGGTTAAGCATATATAAACCCTTAAAAGTAAACTTTTTACCAAGTTTGGGATTCAAAGTGGACAGAGGTTCACCTAGAGTCTTCTTTCAGAAGGTTCTTTCTGAACCTCATGGCCCCACAGGAGTGTCTCCCTGACAGTTCTGTTTGACCCTGTTCCCTATGCAGCAAATAATCCAGTGTACCTTGTTGTTAAATTTTGATAAATCACTGCAACATTTACCACAGAATTTTGTTAGTTCACTGTTTTATTTCAATGCAATATGTTGCATCTTCTCTCTTCAGGGTGAAGTGCATCACTTTCTTGGAGGTAACTGGCTATGCATTCTCACAGCACCACAAGGCATATCCAGTCAGTATCTGGATTAAATACCTTCAGTATGCCCTGAGTTGATCACTGGGTCAAGAAAAAAGAAAGTCAGATTCCTTTGGCTGCATTCCTTCATAAGCCTGTCTCACCATTATCACATGAGATCTTGTTTCTGAGATGAGGCTGCTGAATGTCCTGTTGTAAATCAGGTCTGTCTGATCTGGACACCAAAGGAACTCCTTGGTTTGGAGGTGGAACTCCACCACTACTGTGCTGCTAAACAGTGTTTCAGACTCTTCCACAGGCCATATGGAACATCTAAAATACCTTTTGATGAAATAGGCCCAAATCTAGTTTTAAGTAGTAGATAGAATTTATATAGATTTATTTTACTGGAAAACAGACAGTTATCAAAGCTAAAGTTAACATTTTTTCAGGCTTCAACACAAACATTTTCAATGTCTTTGCCTCCTCTCCCGTGACAGGAATTATTAAAAAAGCAAATTTATGCCCTAGAGCATAAAGCAGCTTGAGATGTTATGAAAGCTAGAGTCCAGCAATAGTGTAAGCTCTTCTGTGCTTTGTGAAGGCAAGGCATGTGATGCTTAAAGTGCAGCCATAGATTGTAAGTCTCTTTTTTTTTTTTTCTTTGCTCATAGATTTCCTTCCTGACCAACTTTGGCCAAGTCACTTGTTGATTAAAGGTTAAAAAGAAAGAATGATACTGACACACCTCACAGTGACAGAGAGGATAATATTTAGATTATTTATGCAAGACTGACAGGCATCCTTGGCAGCTGAATGATAAATTGAAGAAATATCATTAATAAGCCCCAATAATTAACAACTATCCCATAAGCCAGTACCTTTGCATCCTCTATATCAAATTCACCATGCATAATCCTTTCTTGTGCTGAGCTCTGCTGATAAAGGAAGGATTCGTTAAAAAATTATTTGTGCTATTCATTATGGAAGCCATACAGGGCTCCTGCATGACAGCAGCAGTTTCAATAACCAGTCTGAAGACTTTGGGAGAAAAATGTAAAAAAAAAAATCTCAGCTTAAAAGCAGAGGGGGGGGAAAAAAACCCTTTTCTACACTTCAGTAGGAGCTTTAAGAAACCAGTTTGGTTTTCAATAGTGTCCCTGTGAATAGAAGCCAGATGGTCTTTAAACTGGCATTTCCCCCACCATTTTAGGCATGAAAGCCACTACTCTGATAGAGCTGCAAGGGGGAGAGATGGGGATGGCAGGATACAGGCAGCACACAAAGGAAAAATAAGAAATCCTTTAAACAGGGATTGAAATAGTCTGTTTGACAGCTAGAAGAGGGGGGAGTGTCAGGAAGGTAAAAGGGCAGGCTCCATAGGGGTAAGCAGAAATAACGGAGTGTAGAGTAACAGGATGTGAAGGGGTTATAATGATCATGGTAGCCAAGTGTGTAATTTGCAGTGAATAATTGATCCAGTGTCTCTCTCTCTCTTTTTTTTTTTTTTTTCTTTTTCTGTTTCTCATCAAGAAGATCACAATTTTCTTGCATCTGTTCCATCCTGATGATTCAGTGAGTGATTTCTGCAATTGAAGCATGGTCTGTATACTGAACACAAGCAAAATTCATTGTGAATATACAATATCAGAAATCCTAGTTTAGTTTTGATGGAACACATAAATCACATGGTATTTTGTACTTTCTCTAATTAGTGAGTGCGACTCTTAACAATTGCTGTGACATTTCTCCCAATTACATATTCAGAAAGTGTTTTTCATGAATATTCTTTTAAAATGGACTTTCTCTCCAAATGATTATGACAGTAAACTCACTGGCAAGAATAGCACTGCAGTGTTTGACAATCTAGAGATTTAAAATTCCATGGTACTTTTTTTGTTAAAGGGGAAGAGATTACATGAGAAACCAACCTAATTCCAGTATATGTAATTACTCATAATAACATCTGATATGGTCTTCATTAAATGAAATAGGTATCCAATCCCCTGTTTCCCTCTCACTCTGGAGACATTGGTGTATATGTGACTGAAATGTGCAGATTTCTCAGACTTGAGATGGGCTGAAAATAACTTCAAACCAGGATGTACCAACTGTCTATCAGGGAAGCTACAGGGAGAATTATGTGATTAATAAGCAAGTAAATTTTTCCTTGGAATACTAGAAAAGAATTGTGCATTGTGGAAAAAAAAAAAAAAAAGGTGGAAGGTGGTCTGGTGGTCTCATTTAAGGACAAAGTCATAAAATTCCAGAGGGTGGAGTTCAGCCTAGTGAGACTCATGAAAAGGACAGGAATGTAATTAATACCCAAACACCATTCACGGGCAGTAACAACAGGCAGCATAAGAAAAAATAATAGGGAGAGGAGTCTGAGGCAAGAAAAGCTTACTCTTAGTAGAAGAGATCAGGTTAAAGCATTCTTAAGCAAATTAGACAAACATAAATCTATAGATCCTGATACCGTGTACCCAAAAGTGCTGAGGAATTTGGATTATACCATTGTGAGATCTTCTGACAGTGGCTGAATGATTATGGTGACAAGAAGAGCTGCCTGAGCACTGGAGGAAAGCAAAGGTCTCTCCTGTCTTCAAAAAGGGTAAGAAGGAGGGCTTGTGGAATTACAGGCTGGTCAGTCTGTAGTCCTTGGGAAACATAGAAGGCATTTCCAGGCTAATGAGGGACAAGAAAGAAAACAAGAGCAGCTATAACAGCATATGTTTTAGGAGTGGAACTGAAGCCTATACCCCAATAAGCTTCTCCTGTGGAAAGGCTGCTTGAGGAAATTCAGGCAAAGCAGGCAAGCTCACACATCCACACACCACATGGCTAGCTCAGAAAGGAGAGACAAGAAGGCCCTCTCACTGGATCAGTTCCAGCCAGGTTTATTTCCAGGAGCCAAAGGGGATTCCAGGAGCAAAAGGTAGTGGGGAGGGTCTTCCTGTTCCAAGCTTAAGTATAGGGTTCAGCAGCCAATGACTTTGAGGCACGGGGGCAGAACAAGGGGCATGTAAGGTCAGCAACCTATAGGGAAGACAAGGCTGGTCACTGGGGACCTGAAACCAATGGAGACACAGAGGAAAGGAGACACCAAGGGGCCAGGGCATTAGGGAGGGGGGAACTGTGGCAAACAATTCTGTACAGAGCACCATCGGGGAGATCTCTCCATGAGGCTTGTGAAGGTGACTATGATCTGTCCTGCCAAGGTCAGACCCTAGGTATTATGTCAAGGGGCTGCAGGGATTCCACAAGTAGCAGCATGGATATCACATGACCAATGTGATAAACTTCTATGGTGAAATGACTTTCCTGGCAGGTGAGAAAAGAGCAGTGGACATATCTACCCTGACTTCCACAAAACACAGAAAAATGTCACCACCGGATCCTCACAAGGGAACTGGTGAAGCATGGGCTAGATAAACAGAGAGAGAGATGACTGTAAAGGGCCAGGAAGATGGCAATCCTTGACACAGTCCTGTTAAAATCCAGTCACTGGTTGTAGATATTCATTATTTTTCTAGGTGATGGGGAAACAACTGTACAAAACTGGGAGAACTGGCTGGTATACCATTTGTCATCCAGAGGTACCTCAACAGGCTGGAGAAATAGTCTGGAAGATAACTCATGATTGCTGGACACCAGGAAGCCCATTTCAGGGAGAAGAGAGGGCTCAGGGAGAATGTGTCTATGTATGTAAACTTTTGAAAGGATGTTGCAAAGAAGTCAGACTCTTTGGAACGGTGTTCCAGTGGGCACAAACTGGAACATGGGAGGTTCTTGTTGGAAATTAGGAAACACGTCTTTACTGAGGGTGATTGAGCACTTACTGTCTGTAGTGGTTTAAACCCCAGCCAGCAGCCCAGCCCTACAGAGACACACTCACTCCCCCACCAGCAGGATCTGGGAGAGAATGAGAAGGAAAAAGCTGGAGAACTCGTGGATTGAGCTAAACATTTCTTAATAGGGAAAGAAAAAACTGTTTACACAAGCTAAGCAAAACAAGAATTAATTATCTTCTTCCACGGACAGGTGTTCAGTCACCTCTAGAAGAGCAGGGACCCACCACGTAGAGTGGTTACTTGGTAAGAGAAACACCATAACTTCAAATATTGCCCTTCTTTCTTTTCCCCGGCTTATGTACAGAACATGACTTCATATGGCCTGAAATATCCCACTGTCCAATGGGGTCCCCTGTCCCAGCTGTGTCTTGTCCCAACCTCCCAAACATCCTCAGCCCTGTCACCAGTGTGGTAGTATGAAAAGCAAGAAAAGGCCTTGTCTGTGTAAACCTGTTCAGTAATAATAAAACATCTCTGTCTTTTCAACCCTGTGTTCAGCACAAGTCCAAAGCACAGCCCCCATGCCAGACACTGGGAAGAAAACTCACCTTGCTCCAGCTAAAACCAGCACATGCCCCCCTTCAGCAGAGTTTGTGCAAGGTGACTCTCATTCTTTCAACCTTCTGGGCTCTCCAGCTGGGGCTTTCCTTGTTCTCAGCAGGAATAGTCCTTTTCTGGCAACCTTTTGAAAACACAAGTCAGGGAAAGTTTTGTTCCAAGAAGGCCACCAGGATTCCCCAACCTGCATTTCACTCTCCAGCAAATTGCTGGGTCTATGTTTGAGAGTCATCAGTGTCTCATCACAGCATCTGTCCAGCCTGAGGCTCAACAATTCCTGCAAGGCAAAGAGTAGATGGCAACACCCTTAAAAGCAGCCTTTTCTCCACTTTAGGGCATCTGCATCCCTGGCTGAGCAGCAGCTGGGGGTAACAGCGCCACTCTGGCTGTTACTGCCACAACATTTCCACTCTGTAGTAGACACACAGGCTTTGTCCCTTGGCATTTAGTCCAGAGCTCCTGTGAGCTCACATGTGTGGTGTATATGTGTGTGTTGCAAAAGGGCTCTGGTCTTTCACATGGAGGGGTCTCATTGAGGACACTCTTAGCTGGTGGAGGTGCTGTGGTCCCACATGGTGGCAAGCCCAGAACCACAGGCACAAGGAAAATTCCAGCACCCTTGGTACTGTAGAAGATTCCCAGATAGTTCTTGAGATTTTCCAGAGCTCCTCTTGGATGTAATATAAAATATAAAAGGAAATGGATCAGGCTCCCTGTATCTCTTTTCCTCTCTTTCTCTTTCCTTCTTCCATCCTCCTTCCAACCTAGGACTTTTACTCTCTTTTCACTGAATGCTGTCTCATGCCATGTATCTCCACGTTTCAATTACTCTGTCTTTTTCAGAGAAGGGTTTGTGGTTTGTAAGTCCCATCTCTCAAGGAAAGAGTTAACATCTCGCTGGGTATGTAGATCATCATGTGCTCTCTGTTGGGCTGTGGTCGCTCTGGCTGCAGGGCTGTTGGATTTCAAAGCTGCATCGATGGGGGCTCAGAAGCAACAGCTGGGGTCTCAGCAGCCAGGCTGGAGGATCTCTCTTCACCCCTTGGTCGCAGCAGTGCAAGCCTGGCAGACACCTCTCGGCCCAGGCTGGCTGTGAGGCAGCCCTTAAGGTCAGCTGGATGTTAATAGCTGTGGTTTCCCCTTTTCCGCTGGCAGAGCTGGGCCCAGGGCCCAGCCAAGCCAGGCCCACTCCACCAACATGGCAGAGCAGTGGGGCCTGGCCGGCCTGGCCCACTCCATGGAGCTGCTGCTGGGGCCCAGTTGTTGCCTGCTCCTCAGGCCAGATAGAAAAGGACTCTTCTTGGGATTTCACCGATTTTAAACCTTCGTGTTTGCAGAGGTGTGTCATCTTTCTAATGGCTATATTAGCTGTCAATTTTCATGCCTAGCCACTATGGTTTTGCTATAACTTCCTCTGAAGAATCACTTCCTTGCCAAACCACCACAAGAACCTCCATGTGGTAGCACCCGTGCAAGGTGTAAGGACTGGTGATGCCCTTTGTAATCTTTTGCTTTGCCAGGGCACATTCTATTCCATTCTCCCATTCTCCATACAGAGGTTTGTTTCAGGAGGGGAGAATTTTTTAGAGATGTTTGTGGCCTGTAAGCCAGTACCTTTAGTGGTGAACTCACTTTGTGAGTGTACTTTGTGAGCAAGCACCTTTGAAGAATTTTTTGTGGGAGTTGTGAAATGTTGCAGAGTAATTCTCCCCATGCTTGGGATCTCCAATTGTGTCCCATATGCTTCCATGGATATCTGTATTCCAAATTTGCCTAAGCAACTCCCATTTTGATCTTTCTGCATAGTGTATGTTATTGCAATGCTTTAAACTCTGCTGCTAGGTATGGGGCTGGGAAAGCTGGAATTCAGATTGTGGCACTAAAGACTGAGCAAAGCAAAACCCATGGACCTTCTTCCATGTCCTTTGCCAGTGATTTCATTCAGTAGTGGACACAAATCATCTTTAGTCTTTGTTTTTCATTTCATGTGATAGTAGAAGTCTTTCTGGTGGCTTTTCTTATCTGTTACCAATTTCATCTCCAGGTAAACTTTTAATTGTCTAATTGCATCACTCTGTAGTCCTTCTGGTGTCCCTCAGTGGTTTTCAATGTCGACCAAATAATTTTTTTCCTGTTTGTACTCAGTGAACCAAGTAATCTTCTTGCCAAAGCTGCTCAAGGCCTTGAAACAGATATTTCTTTAGCTCTAATTTTGTCCTTGATGAGCTATCCCACATCTTTGAGCCCTTGAGACCAACACCCCATGAGATCTCATGAGTTTCCTGAACAAGGCAGGAGTCACTCATTATTCTGCTAGTGGTTTTCCCTGTATCCCTCACTTTACCTTCACTATTTCATCTCAATGAAGTTATGCACAAACATGGAAATGAGATTTGAGGGTAGGTACTGAGCTGGCCATATGACTTTATCTGGAGGGTGGAAATTTTGGAAATTAAGGACACACTTAATAATGGTAAAAATCACACAACATTTGTTGAGAGAATGTCATGAATATTACTTTCCCCCATCAAACTAGACCATGGCACTAACTTACAGCTGTGACCATTTTTAACTTGAGCTAACAAATATGATGATGAAATAAATACTTATCATACCAATCTTAGAATTCAGGTATCCACAAGTAATTCAAGATGCTGGATTACCACATTAAAACCAATGTTATTTTTTCAACAAAATTTAGCCATTTCAAAGGTAATGTTTGGAAAGGAAAAAAACTAGTCTTGGCAAAGGGACTTCAGATAAGGACAGGCAAATGTGTTCACCATAACAGGAATGTGTCAAACCTCTCCTGCGGAGAAGTGAGACTCATCTAATTCCCTCCTGTCTCACTCTCCTTCTCACCTAGAGAAAAGTGTATTTCACTCATTTTTAGCACAGCATCAGAGCCTTTCTTTTGGTCCATGAGCATCACATGCCAGGTGTGGTGGGATGTCAGCAGCCTCACCTGGAATCAGGTGATTCTTAAGGCTGCAAAACCGGAGAGAGAAGAGGAATTGCAGTGCCATCCAGTAACACAATGCATCCTGTATGGCCAATCTTATTTATTAAAAAGCAATTTACCACAAAAGAAACTTTTCCCAAACTGATGGATTTACAGAACTTTCTTTTCTAAGGATTCTTTACTATCTACAAAGATTTAAGGTCATATTCAGTGTAACTTCTTAGGGTTTTTGGGTTTTATTTTTAATCTGGACATTTCTTTCATGCTAAATTCTAGGAATTAAGTTTTAAGGTTAGGTCTCCTTATCAAATTTAGTTGAAACTGGGATGCAAATCAAAGGCTTTTCACAGAATCATAGAATCATTAAGTCTGGAGAAGACCTTTAAAATCATCAAGTCCAGCACCACCACCACCCTTACCACTAAATCAAGTCTTTCAGTAGCACATACTTTTTTTTTTTTTTTTTTTTTTTTTTTTAATTAACACTTCTACGGATGGTGGCGTTACCACTGCCCTGGACATGGAGAGGCTGGGGGAAAATGTAAATACAAGAATCGGAATTGCAAGACCCCTTTTTCCCTAGGATGCCATTTTAAATATGTTACCACCCCCCAACCCCCAAGCAATAACCGCAAAAGAGCAAAATCAAGATCGAGTGACAAAAAGTGTCAAAAGCACCATAGAAGAGGAAGGTACCCAGAGCTGTAACATTATCAAATCCAAAGCCTTTCAGAACCGACAAAGAAGAAAACTGTCAGACATATTTTCAACAATTTGAGCTTGATTCTTCATTGAGGATCTAGCCACCTACTGTGGCATAAGGCACAAATAAGCATATTAGACTGGAACAATATGGCCAAATGTTGCAAATACTAACATCATTCTGAGGCAGTATTAAAATACAGACAGCTGGTAAAAAAAATATCTAAGATATAGCTTGCAGTCATTGATAAACCAGTGCTAATTCTCCTGAGAGACAGGGCAAGGCAAGCCAGGGAACTGAAAAATTTAGCTCATCATACTGTCTTGTATGAGGAACACAGCCACTGCAAAGCTGTATGCAGTATTCCCAGAGAATATACCTTTTCAGAAAGAGGAGATGTTTCTAAAAGAAGCCAAAGTTTGGAGCAAATTTGCCTTTGCTGCCCTTAGAATTACTGAAGCAGAGAGCTCCATATTACTGATGGACCACTATAGAATGAACTGGTGGCCTGACATAAATTGATGACCCAAGACCAAATCGGTAACACTTTATCCATGTGAAATTTGCAGCAGCATTTTAAATAGAGTGATGTGGAAGTAAATGAGTATCTGTAATTATCCAAACTCAATTAAGATTATGAAATACATTAGTTACTAGTTAATGCTTACTACATAATGCCTGTGTTTTGGGTGGTGTTTATTTTTGTTGGGTTTGTTTTGTTTGTTTTGTTTTGGTGGGGGTTTTTTTGTTTGTTTGTTTGTCTGTTTTTTCCTTTAAGGTATTTGTATTCAAAGGAGACATGTATAATCCATAAACCCAACTGGAAAATGTTGCCACCATTTTAGAATTTAGATAAGGAAGTGTTTCAAGATTTACTGATATGTGCACAAGAGCAGCTCTTCCTGAAACTAAGGAGTAGTGACACTTCCAATACTGGTTATATGTCTGCCAGGTTGATTGCTCTAGTCCTGAAGTAGGGACTCCAATTTGACCCTCAAAAGTGGAGGCTATTAAATAATAATAAACTTCTGAGATATGAAGGCAGTCTGGGATTATTTGCAGATTTTACCAGCTGTCTTTTTAGAGTTTATGTTCAGCTAGTAGACAGTTGTTATTTGGTTTAAGAAAGGGTGAGTTCAGATGAAGAAGTTTGTCTTTTAGCTATTATGTAGATAGTTTTCATAATTTTTATAATTTTCTTGCGATATTCCTTACATAACTTTATTGCTCAGCATAGTGTAAATAATAATGTTTATTTGCTTTATTCTGATTTTGCCTTATTTCAAAACCAATCCTCCAGACTTCTAAACTCGAACCAATCAGTGCAAATTTCTGAATTTGAGCAGCTACAGAATATATTTGGCCTTTGCAACCACATCTCTTGCCTTTAGATCTGTTTGATTTGTTTTTCTAACAGGCTAAAATCCATGCCACCCACTGAATACCATCAGAATGATGTTAGTATTTGCAACATTTGGCCATTTGAACCTTTTGAAGAAGTGTTGTGTGACTTAACTGTATATTCACTTTACTTAGTATGGCAAACATGATTTTCAAAACACAGATGAATAAACAGTGCATTTTCTTATTTTTCAAGTAATGTTAGAAATGGTGGGAGAGGTGGGGTCCTAAAAATGCTCTGCTATGACAAGTATCATGCAGAATGAACTTTTTCACTTTCCATATGAAAAAAGATTGGGATTTTTTTCCCTCCCAGCTCTATGGTTTGTAGATTTGTACAGAACATAGTTTCTCTAATAAATGAGAATGCTCTTCAACTTTCTGATTTAAATTTATTTTCAGCACATTATCCCCATTTTGTCTTTTACAAGCATTGTCTGTTAGCTATAATAGGTCCTTTCCTTCTCTCATGTTACCATTAAAACTTTCCTGATGTTATTTTAGACAGCAATCAAATCCTCTGTGTCTCTTTCATTTTGAGAGCCTCAACAAACCAAGATTTCTAGATTGCTGAGAAAATTTCTCCATTCCTTTCACCTTCTAAGTAGCTCTTTTCTGCATTTGTTCCTGTGTTTCATATCTAGTATTTCATAGTCTGTTTATATTAAAAAATTACTGGAAATCGACAAATATACACATGAATTTCTCATTCCTGCACTTTAAAGGGGAAAAAAATATATATTGAAGATAAGAAAATGGACTATTGTCAGTGTTCTTGAGCCATAATTTTGGGGACAGTTATTTAGACTCGTGTTTGTTTGTTTTGTTATAGAAGTATTTTAATTGGCTTTAAAACGTAGGGGAATTATCTGTTTCTTATGAGACACACACACAGATGACTCTACAGATTGAACTTGAAGATCATATTTACCTATAAATTAAAAATGGATATTTGATGAAAGAGCAATCCCATCCCTCTCTCCTATTCCCAACCCCCCCAAGTGTCAGTGAATTTTACCCTTCTTACACTTTCGGGAACATCACTGTTCTTCCAAATAAGCATAAGGGCCATTGCCAGAGTAAATAAATATGGCATGGACAGCACTGTGTCTTCTCAACCTGCCATGTGACTGGGTAGCAAAGGACTCTTAGTGAGGGAGCTCCAAGCAGGAGCTTCCTCTAGGTTGAGCAGAGTGTTATATCAACGGGGGAACATTACTGCCAAGAAATTACAACCTCAGCATTGACATAAATATTGACAGCACCATTTCCACTGATAGTGGTATCAGAACACATTATGATTCACACAGGATCACTCAAAGAATGATGATTTAGATGAAATGTTCTGAAATAAGAAAAAGTTCTGAAAGGGAAACTGCAGATGACAAGGATTTTATCAGGCTGCTACTAAGATGGAGCACATTTTCTCTTCTGTTCTCAGAAGCATCCTGCCTGTGGAGATAAACTAACCATAATGAAAACTCTCCACCCATTCCTTTCTTGATGGCAGCAAGAGACATGATAGTAGGGCATGATAAATCCTGGTGGTGATTGAAGGCGTTTAACTGCAAAAAATATCATCTTCCAAGTGCATTTCTTATATACATTTGAGGAACTCAGGCCCAAATCTGTTAACAGTGTGACCTGAAAGAATCCAGTAAAGACTTTGGATGAATTTTCACCGTCATAATTTCCAAATCAAACATTTGGAGCTTTCAGTCTGATAAAGACTAAATGAATTAGTCAAAAAGACAGAATTTATGGCACTTTAAAATTTGCAAAGTGGGTCTTTTTTTGTTTTTTGGGTTTTTTTTTTTTTTTTTTTTTTGGGGGGGAATCCTCCCTTCTTTTCTATTTGATACATATTCTTGTATCAAAGAAATATATATATATATACTTTCTGTCATCCCTAGATTAGAACAAAAAAACAAAACAAAAAAACCAAAATCCAACAAAACAAAACAAGAAAAATAACCCCCAAACCAAAACAACAACAAAACAACAGCCCCCCCCCAAAAAAACCCCACCAATAGTGCTACTGCACTATCAGTGATAGTGTCATGATATAAATTAGTGAATTTTTGTAGGGCAAGCAATAGCTCTTAATAAACTTTTCAACATAATTGGAAAAAGCAACACTTTCTTGATGACAGAAACATTTCCCCCTCCCAGAAATTTGGGATATAAATTCTAATTTGGAAATCTAAATAGAATTTGACAAAAAAGGCAGTTGATATCTCGGAAAAAAAAAAAAAAAAGTGAGTTAATAATAATGAAACTATAGTCTAGGCATGGACACCTGGAAGAATGATTTTCCTTCTCTGAAAAATTCATTAAGGCTTTATTTAAAACTTCAGTTAGTGAAGAATCATTTGAGACACAGATTCACAGATAGCTCCTCCCAGAACCTGAACAGAGCCTACAAGAAAGATGAAGAGAGACTATTTACAAGAGACTGGAGTGACAGAACAAGGGAGAATTGCTACAAGCTGAAAAACAGTCAGTTTAGATTGAACATTAGCAAAAAATTCTTTATTGTGGGGGGTGGTGAGGCACAAGTTACCAGAGAAACTGTGAATGCCCCATCCCTGGAAGTGTTCAAGGCCAGATTGAATAGAGCCCTGAGCAGTCTGGTCCTGAGATGTTCTACAAGGTCCCCTCCAAAAACCAGGCCATTCTGCAATTCTGTGACTCTGTAAAAACAAGCTTATTGCAAAACATTGAGTCTGCACAGGAATGCAGAATTCCAGTCTTGAGTGTGGAGTAACATGACTATGACTTCTTGATGTTTGTTCTGTGGTCAAAATAAGAAGCAACATACTCATATAACTAGAAACTATGACATGTGGAATGTATAGCTGAATAATGATATTATAATATGCATTTTCTGACATTTCGATCTACATTACATCCCTTAAAAAGACTTCTTAATATGGTAACACCAGGAAGGCAAAGTCTGACTACTGGAACTATGGTTTATTATATTGATGAATTTACATGTATTTGCTTCAAAGATCATTGGAAGTCTTCACTATTTTTTTTTCCTATAAGTGCACAAGGCCTGTTTTTATTTAAAGGGATTATTATGTCACATTTCTCACTTCAGTTTTAAGAAGAGCAGACTTTGTTTTTCACTTGAGGTGAATTGAGGGATAGTAAAATGTGGATTGAGGGTGTAGAAACCAAAAGAAAGACACAGTGATGCACAAATACAAGTGTTTCTCCACCACAAACAACTTTCAGATCACCATACACCATGCTATGATCACTTCGAAGGCAGTCTCCCTCCAGGGCTAATACAGCTGGATGTAAATCAAGAAAAACCTCAGATCCTTGATTTTAACAATAGAATTTAAATATAACAAGTAGCCTGCAAGTTTATGCAGTAAAGTTTGGTGTTTCTCTTTTCTTTCAAGTCCCTTTTCAAGCTGTTCTCTTCCCTTCTTTGCTTACACTTTGATTTGCAAATGTCAGTGGGTGTACCTATAGATAAAAACCCAAAGATTTAGAGATGCGATCAATATCTTGCAAAAATCAATATCTTTGCCAAATCTATCAAATATAACCTAAAAAAAATGCTCATTAAACTCAGAGTTTCAAAATTTTAAACACTCTTAAAGTTATCCTGAAATAACCAAGTGCACTCACTGGGAAATTTCCCTACAATCTTAAAAGTGGGAGAAGAGTTCTGGGTCCAAGTTTGCTTTTAAGTAATAACTAAACTAAAAGAATTATTAGGTCACATTTGAGGTTCATGCTTTCAAAATTCAGAAGTCCCTGGGACAGCATGTAAAAATTGTCTGACACTTCAATCATTAAGATATTTCTGTGTCTGTAACACTGCGTACAACCAAATACAATCTATGTGATTTTGCAATATTTTATGAAATGCTGCTTAATTTTATTCAGTATCCTCTATTTCTACTTACAGAGATTTAAACAGGTTTATGATCTTGTCTTCTAATCTGCCTAGGCTGTGTTCAGTGTTCAGAGGGCCTTAAGTAATTCCCTTCTTATTCTCTGTTCATGGCAGGGACAAACTCTGTTCTTTACACGGGAGTTTTTAGGCTACTCAAAGTAATACTGCTAAAAAAAAGCCATGAAAGACTAATCAACTTGCCTGTGCATGTTCTTAATCACCCATATAATCCATTCTCTATTGACTAGAGATGAGGAACCTGTATACCAAGGTTTGGCCTTCAACTTTTCTTGGAGAAAGAATATTTTTCACCTCAGATCTTAAAAAAAGTAGAAAACTACTTGACCACAAATCTATTGTCCTTATTTCTACTTTGATATAAAAAAGAAAGAAATTACCAATATACATGTTGATTCTTTGTGGATGTGTAGCTATTTTAAAACCCTTCCTTTTTCAGCAAGCTGCTTTTGAGAAGCTAGAGTGTGATGTAAAGGTTTAAGAACAACATAGAAGATTCAAGGACAGCTTGCTGTAATATTATTGCAGTCCAGTAATTATTCTAAAAATCCTGGTTTAAAGGGGAAGAGCAAATTAAAAAAAGGCAGCTAACACACATATGCTTATGGGGTGAAACTGCAGCACACCTCTCTTTTTCATGCTCTATCAAAGGAAAACACAGTACCATATTTATCCAAGCTGTCCAGGTTTTAAATCCAAAAAGCCCTACATGTCCCACCATGAGTATGGAGCAGTAGTTATTTTGTTTGGATTTTAGTGAGCAGCTTGCTAGAATGATTTGAAGAAGAGGAAATAGGGAAGAAAAAAAAAAGGAATAGAATCCAATTCTCAACTATCTGAAGTAAATATATATATACTAATGTGAATTGAATTGAATTAAATTAAAGGTGGATCTGGTTGCCAGCTAGAATTCATACTTACTTGGAAAACTAAACTAAGAATCCATTTGCTGATTTCAATCAGCCAGGAATCTTATTGTGGATGATTTTTTTTTTTCCTGACTATTTTCACATTCAGACATTTTCCAGTAGTAACTCCTGTGGCCTATATCTCTTAAAAGGTAGAGTTTTCTCCACAGCCAGCAAGCAGTTGTTTCCCAGTTTCTGGGAACTGTTTCCCTGATATTTTATCTCTTGCTCTGGCTTACTATTTGGAACTAAACTTATTTGTATCTCAATTTAACTGTGCATAAAGTAGTTGTAAATGTGTTTATTTCTCATGGGGCTTGCAGAAGTTATTTTTTATATTTTCTCTCTGACTCACTTTTATTGTTTTTTCACTCTTACTTTATGTTTCCCTATCTGTCTTATAACCAGCCATTACAGTGAAATCCATCCTCAACTGAAGCAACAGTAAACATCCTTGACTTTGCTATTTTATATATAAAATTATAATGTATTTTCAAAAGATGCTGTGCTTTCAGCAAGGCACTGATCTGTGTCACTCACTTCATCTGCAAGGGAGAAGGCCCTTGGCCAACCAGCTTCTCTTCTGGAGAAGGGCTCGACCTCTCTAAAGAAAGATGTCCAAGTAATGTGGAAAGAATTTCCCTCAAGAGATACTTATGTTTCTCCATCTCCTGTGGAGAGAATCTAGGCAGCCATCTTAGATGAGGTGATGATTTTTCAGAGTGATAAATTTAGTTGGAAAGAACAGGAAAAATTTGTCTTACTTAGGTTAAGACTCTTAAGTTAGACATTTCAGTATGAACTAGTCATTCTAATCTCTTTTCATAAGTAAAGGAGAGATATAAGCACTTTTGCTTGCTCCTCAGGGCTGATAATTTCATCCTAAAATGGCTTGTTAAAATTTGTCAGATGACTTTAGACTTCCAAAACTAAGAAAGATGAATCTGACCTATTTGCTCAAAAGTACTCAGCACAAAAAGACTTTGATTTTAGCCATACCATCAATATAATGAAAATTATAAATAATCACTGTAATATTTGGTGGAAGTTTTTAGAGAAGCAGAAGAAATAATAACCTTGAATTATTCTCATTACCTGACTCATATGACAGCCTTTGATTTTCCACTGCTTCTTTACTGTGCTTCCATCTTTAGAGATTGCTTGTTTAGAGATTCTTAGTTCCTTTGTCATCTGCAATATTTTCATCCAACAAAACAAGTCTTGAAATGAAGGAATGCTGGAAATAAAATGCTTAGCTGCATACCTGTCCTTTTGTGCCTGTTTCCCAATACAGCCTGTGGTAATCTTGCAGAAATATTTGTGTAGGCAGGGAAATTGATGCCCAGACAAAAAAACCAAAAAACCAAAAAACCAAAATCCAACCAACCAACCTAACAAACAAACAAAAAACCAAAAACACAACCAAAAAACAAAACCAAAAAAAACCCCAACAAACAAAAAAACCCAACCAACCAACCAAGCAAAAAAACACAACCAAAAAAACAAAAACAAAAACAAAAAAACCCCAACAAACAAAAAAACCCAACCAACCAAGCAAAAAACTCACAAAAACAAAACCAAAAAACTGTAAGAGAGGTGAATCATTTGTAAACCATTTGTAAAAAAATCATGGGACCCATGTTAATGTCTGGTTTTGTACCGTTTTGTAGGGTAGGTAAATAGTTGACCTTGGAGAACACTTTCTTTTTGTCTCCCAAAAGAAGGAAATTTCCTGATTATTTCAGATCCCTTTGGAAACTGTCAAGGCACTTTGGTCTCATACTCTTGTATAACCAGGATGTCTCCATATCCCCAGATTTTATTATGTTACACGTACAGAGCTGAAGAGAGTATCTGTATTAGTTCACACCAATTATGTGGAGAGCTATGGAAATTAGGACCAAACCATTGACCTTAAACATGGGTTTATTAATTTGTGTGCAGGAATGATAGAATGTTTACTATAACACATTTTTCTTTTAGAAAATTCTTTTATTTCCCACCTGTGGAGTTAATTTTATAAATTTAATTAATTAATTCATTCATTCATCCATCCATTCATTCATTCATTCATTCTACTTTTTGCAGGCATGAATTTTAAGAACATTTGACTAGCATCCATCAAGGAACTCAAATCTGGACTGAAACTTTTCTTTCTTAAGGCAAAGATTTCCTTCCCTGATCTTCTGAATATTTACTGGATATTTACTGTTTTTATCTGAAGAGTTGTTTCTTTTGCCAAGCCCTGGAATAATCAAGAGATGTGTTCAGTACTGCAAAGTGAGTACCTTCTTGATTTTTATTAGTGTTGATAAGTACTATTAAAAGTATCTTTGGCTTACAATCCAGCACAGCAATTTGTTATATTTGTTGAAAAAATAGGAGACTAGATATAGTCCAGATGGGCACTTTATATAAAAAGACACCAAAGAAACCTTCTGTGTTCAGTATGATATGATTTACTGCCACCCAACATTGGAAATATACTCGATATCAAACTTTTACTATGGTCCTGTGAAGGACCTCCAGGCTTTTATATACAATGTTGCTTTATCTTGAAGATGTTCTGTTATCTTGGAGGTAAAACAACAGTCTTTTTGCACAGCAATGTAAAATTCCACAAAGAAATTCAGCATGTAAATTCAGCCATCACATATCCAGCACAGATCGTGGATCGACAAAAGAAGAGGAAGGACTGGACAGTCAGTTACTTTTGCCCTTTTAAAGCATCTCCAGAGCAGGGGAAGGAAATGCATGCTGTATACTTGAGAACTGTAAGTGTCAGGTCATGGATAACTTACCACCTATTCTCAGGACTCATTTCCAGTATTATTTCTGTTGGTTGGAATACCCAGACATTACTTCAGCATTATATCTTCTGTTTCTGAAAGATAGAAACTGTCATTCCCAATGAGATGGGGCTATGACTGTTTGTACCTGTGCAATTCCTTTCATAAAGTCATTGTTATGGTACTTTAACGTTCGCTCATTTTAGTGTCTGTTAAGATTTCTGAAAGGAAGGTTATGAACTCATTCCAGGTTGCCTGTCTAGAGTCCATATAGTGTTGTCAAAGTCTGATACAGGAAAATATTTTGTGTGAAATTTTAATTTCTTAGTTTGTCTGCTTCTGATTTTTTGGTTGTAGGGATTTGTATTGTTTCTTTTATGCCTTTAAGAAAGGGATAAAAAGAAACAATCTGCTCATTAGGGGAGGAAAAAAAATAAAGAATCTACTTTCTTTGTTCTTCAGCCATTTTACCTATTTTTTTCTGCTGAATGATTTTTCATTCAACAGTGTAATGAATGTATCTTTTTCAGCTCTGTCTTTCTGGAAAAAAACAAAACCAAAAACCTTTCTCATTTCCAAATGAAAAAGGTCAAAGAGTGAACTTACTTTTTCCCCACATTAATGGCCTTGGCATTAGGATGTATGGAATTTCTTCCCTTTTTTTCTTTTAGTGTTCTGACTGAATTTATGCCCTGTGGATCAGTGAATTGATTCAGCTGTGGTGTGTGTGTCTGTAGTCTACTTAGAAAATCCCTTTTATGTTTAGTATTCTATATGTTTTAGCATCTATGGGTCATCATTGAGAAAGACAGTGCCTAAGCATGAAGACTTTCCAGTCAATTTCTGTCAACTTAACAATCTACAAGCGAAACTCTGATAGTTACAGGGGATACGGATCAAAAGAAATTCTCTTGGATCTTTTGGAGCAATAACCTCCTTATACAAGTGTAATTTAAGTGAAAGTATTTCCTTGAAAAAAAACAAAGACAACCGAACAACAAAAACTTGCTGCATTTTTTTTTTCTTTACAGTGATTCTTTATTTCATGTTCTATTCATTCATAAAGTAACCTGCTTTAATATCAATATGAGAAAAGCCCTTGTTGAAAGTAAGGCTCTCTCAAGTGAGCGCTTGCACAGACAGTCACCCCGAGGTGACTTGTTGAAATCCAGCACAGATCAATAGCAATGATGCCTTTTTGGCAGACAAAAAAAGCTCTTCAGTGAACTTCAGTCCAGGCCAGAACAGGTAAGTTCCTCTGGAGAAGAATTGAATAGTCTGAACTTGCCCTTCACTGAAATAAATTGCTAAAGTAATGACGAGAAAGAAAAATCTTGTAAATTCACAATCTGAATTGTCAGTGCAAAACTTTTTTCCCATCACTGACTTGAATTAAATTGAATTTGGCTAAGAATTCTTTGTGTATCTCTGCTTTATATAAAAAAGCTGATAGTGCCCATTTTCTTATGGACACTGTGCTTATAAATGCTATTTTTTAAAATAAGAAGTGAACAAAATAACACTTACTCCAGAAGGAGAGAAACAACTAAAGTGGAAGTTGAGCAAAGTTTAATTTTTTTCATAACTTTCCACTTATTTCCCTCAAGTTGCTCAAATTTTCCTCCCTTAAATCTGATCTTCAAGGCTACATTGAAAGATAAAGTAAGAATGTAAAAGCCAAGAACATATTAATCAGACATAAACATATTTCTGTTTGAGATTTGATGAGCTGAAAACAAACATACAAACCAAATAAAGCCACTCCCAGAGCCCCCAAAAATTATTCATCTGAAATAAAAAAATATCCAAACAAACAATATCAAAAAACAAAATGAAAAGAAAATCCAAAACTAATAATGAGGGGAAAGTACTTCAAAGAACTACGAAAATACCCTTTAAGTGTGTGAAGAAAAAAAAAACACAAACAAAAAAACACCCAAACACTACAACTGTTTAAAGTGAATCTCTCTCGTTATGAAATATTTGCAAAAAAATACAGTTCTTTGCCTAGTCTCAAAATGCTCCCCTTCTCTTTCATCCCTCACATAGAGGTTTGTTTGGTTTTTTTTTTCCCCAGAATCACCCTCCCCCATATCAAGTATTTGCACTAGTAAACTACAACAAAGCTATATAGAAACATTATCTTACCTACGTCTTTAAGAGTTCCACACACAGGGGTTGCCACACAGCCATGGGTCATAATTTTCAGTGTGAAAAATAAATAAAAAGAACTTATTACTTTCTAGGAAGGCTTTTTTAAAAACAATAGCCAAAATAAAACAGACAAATTAACAAAAGTAATGCTAGAAAGATGAACATTCCAGATCCTTACCTGCAATACTTCTCAGAAATATAAATATTTCTCCATGTTTACTGTGGAAAGAAAAAAAAAAATCTGTGATGTCATGGTTCCACCAGTTCTAATAAATTAAATAATTTTGGGGAATATTTCTGAATTCTAAAAGTCAGTTGGTTGTGAAGCTAAATTGTAACTGTGGTCCCCAACACCCTTTTGAACCACCTGGCTTGAGATATCCCAGTTTTCAGTATGTTTTGTGTTTAGCACCAGCCAGGGACCAGTTTACACATATTCTCCTTCTCTTGAAGGTGAAAAAGCATTTAATAATATGGACATAGCTTTTCTGTGCCAGTTGGCCTGAGTACCAGAAAACAGTGCTGGGCACATTTAAGCTGACAATTTCTCTGTTTATTTTCAGCTCCATCTGCTTGCAAAACCATAAACATTTATTTTCTCCCATTTCTAACAAATCAAAGAATCATGGAGTACTTTAGACTATAGACATTGCTGGGAATCATCTTTCCAGTCACTCAGAGAAGGCTAAGCTATTCAGGACCCTATTTGTACAGACTTTGAATGTCATCAGAGGAAGATCCACAAGACCTTTGCAAACATTTTCCAGTGTTTGACCACCACAGTTCCATGAGAGCTTCCTGGACAGCAAAGATGAAGTCTAGGAAGGCATTTAAGTATCTCAGGCTCTGTTCCAAAGGTCCCCGTTCCACTCAGCAGCAGCCCCACCTTTTTCCTAGACTTACTGTTGTTATTGATCTATTTGAGAAAGAAATATACACTTCACATTCTCCTCGTTATTCACAGGAGAGAATGGGACATTTCCAGGGGAATATTCAGAACTCAGGCAGGCAGCAGCAAGCTGATGACCAATCCTGGCACTGATGTTCTTCAAATACTCCCTCTACCCTAGTTGCCAGCTTAATTTTCTTTTTTGACAGCTGTAGATGTGAAGATTCTGGTGGGTTCTGGTGTTAGCAAAACCATGGGACTGTAGTAATTCAGTATCTTTGGTAATCTTTTGCCCTGAGCAACTACTTTGAGTATGCTTTGAGTCAGCCTTAAACTTCTTTCTTTAACAAATATGTTTGCTTTTCTTAAGGCTCTTTGAAAATAAGTTATTTGCTGATGTTTCTGAGTGTCTGTGTGTACAGAAAACCCCTGAATAATGTAATGAGATAAAAGAAAGCAAATAGGGCATTTGTAAGTCTTTGCCAATACAGGGAAAGGAAAATAAGGCATAGAGCGCATAATCTGCTAAACATGACAGGGGAAAAAAGCAGACAATTAGAGTGAAGAGTTATATATTCCATAATGTGTGTGCATCCATATGGAGACAAAATATGTGTGCAAATATGTGCACATACAGCAATAAACATATACACAAATGAAAACACATATATAAACACACATGATAAATTTCTAATTAAGATGAGAACAACATTCAAGCCTAGACTCAAAAGTTATCAGAGGCCTTGCAGAGAATCCCCCTGGAGTTTCTGAGAGCTGGGTTTAGTAGCCAGTAATTTTCAATTTCTTAGATAATGTGTAGGACCATGGTGCTGATTAGCCCTTAAATCACACTCTCCCTGGAAAAGCAAAGTCTTTAATTTCTTTAATGGCTAAAAAAAGTCTCTGCTTTTCTCTTTTTCACCTTCAGAAGCTCTTGGTTAATTGCAATCTGGATTTGGTATTTATTTTTGGGTGCTGAGGATAAACAAGGGTAGTTCTGTAGAAGGAAAATGCAAGGGGGTCTCATATTTGGGGAATTGGTTTCTCTAGTGGAGAAATGATACATCATTTTAATTCCTGCATTTTTAAAGTGACGCCTGGGGTTTTTAATCTCGAGTCTCCCTTTGACATTAATGGGAGTCATGTTGCTGAAATGAGCACGTGATGCTTTGATAATTGAAAGGGACCGTGCGTGATAGAATCATAGGCACTGGAGAGGTAAAATACCTGTTCCACTAGGCGATCTTGCCAGTTCTCCTTCTAACTCAGGAAATCAAGAGATTTACAGCTTTTTTATTAATGTAGTTTAGCCCATCTATAAATGAGTCAGAAAAGCTCCTTTCACTATAAGATTTCTGCACAGGATAAATAGACTTTATCAAGTGGAAATGTTCTGTTTCTTACTCTGTTTCTTAGTCTCATTCTGTCACTTGTTATTCTTTTTGTGGCCTGTAAGTAATTGCTCTCACACCACATATTTTACAACATTTTGGATGTTTTCAGAGAGTTACCCAGCTTTCCCCCAGGCCCTATTTAGTTGATTTGGTTATTTTAATTTACTGACTTCATAAGCCAAGCTTGAAAATCTCTACAGGGATTTTTTCCTATTTCTTTTTCCTTGAATACTCTAGACTCTTGGGGTATTTTACAGAGACTAAAAGAGAAAGTTTTATCCCTAATAGTGAGGATTGGATTGGACTTCCGGAGGGTGGACTTTGGCCTATTTAGGAGACTTATTCAGAGCATTCCTTGGGAAGCAGCCCTTAAAAACAAAGGAGTTCAGGAAAGGTGGGCATGCTTCAAAACAGAGATCTTGAGGGCACAGGAACAGACTATCCCTGTGTGCCGAAAGATAAGTCGACGGGGTAAACATCCAGCCTGGATGGGCAAGGAGGTTCGAAAGAACTTAGGAACAAAAAGAGGATGTATCATCTTTGGAAGGAGGGCCAGGTTTCTCAAGAAGTATTTAGGAGGACT
>VZUI01041310.1:0-135028 GCA_013401135.1 Cettia cetti | reverse complement strand
GAAAAAAAAAAAAAAAAAAAAAAAACCAAAACCAAAAAACATGTATTTGGGGTTTTAGTGGGGGTTTTGTTTGAGTACGGGGCTTTGTGGTTTGCTTGGGTTTTTTTTTCTTTATTATTCTCTTTCTGAAATGATGATCTACAATTACTACAATTGCTTTGAAGAAACTAGTAAGAAGACTCCTTTATCTACTAGATAAAATGTGGGCTTCTGAGCCAAGGGATCATGAAAAGTACATCAATGACTATTGACCAGTCAGCATGGTTGAAAGTACACTTAATGAAAAAATCAGTCTGATATTCAGAAAAGTGGATATACAAAAACAAACTATAAAAGAACTTATTTGACAGAAGCTTAATCCAAACCAATTTGGTGAAAATCATTCCCTTTAGCAGTGTTTACAAACAAAATTCCCCCACAAATGTAAAGATTCAGGGACTAAAAAGCTATTTTATAAATTATGTAGCTAATGCTCCATTTAGTCTGTGATGTACTCTTTTCTTTAATTATAAAATCTAATATATTTCATGTATACAGCAAAAGACCACCTGTTTTATTTTTTCCTGAAGCAAACTGCCAGATGCATGTAAATTCTACTGTTGCTAAGAGATACTATGTAAATTTAAGGTAAGAATTGTACCAATTGCCATGTACTAAAGAAAGGGGAAATGCTGCATGAATACCTACCTACTGGCAGTTTTCCAACATTTTGATATTTATCAAATTCTGCTAAAACATTATTTTCTCAATTATGAAGTATTCAAATGGCTTTAACTTCAAATTTCTTCAATGAACTTCAGTAAAAAAAATCATATAAAAATACTTCATTCATAATAATTTCTTGTATGATCAAAAGCTAAATTTTAACTGAAAATTCTAATTTCTTCATTTTTGTTAAATTTTTAGAAAGTTTTCTAATTTCCATAGAATCTCTCTTTTCAGAAATTACTACTTATCATTAGGTCTGACAAACAAGTGCCACTGTTTTCTTCATTTGAGGTTTACCTGCTAAGTACAACTTTCAAACTACTCTAAATACCAATGGTTTAGGCTTAATAGCAATGATCAACTCTGCATTTAGCTACATCACTTTCAAAAAAGTGTTCCGTGCGTTGTGTAATTTGGTGAAACTCTGACTTGTTTATGCTATGTGCCAGACATGAGAGAAACTCGTTATGGACTTCATTATCTTCTCCATGAGCAAAACTCTGAGGCTATGCTGCTTACATTGCTTGAAAATCTTGAAAATGAGTACCTGTTGAAGATAAGAGGAGTCTGACTGAAATTCAGATATATTCTTTATGACACAACAACATATCTCAAGAAACAAGCCTAACAGTTTGTACAGTTTCTAATCTTTCTAACCACTCTGTGATTTGATGGTCCATATGAGAAAGTGAGAATTTAAAGCTCCATATCTTTATTTCATTTTTATATTTACGCCAGCATAAGCAATAGACAAAAAAATTTTGTTGTCAGAAGAATAAAGAATACATCCTTTCTTGGCAAACTTCATTAATGGTTAATTTCTCTCTAAGTCTCTGGTACTATTACTGCTGAAGAAGGCTTCAGTTGCAACGAGATGTTAGTTCATAAATTAGAACTTTGTATTCTTCCACCTAGAAATAAATTAGAAGTTCCATTTTTACTTCAGCTGACAACTGGGTATTATGGCATACCATATTGCAATATTGCTTACTATCCTGTAAAATTTGGATGTACTATGTTCATAGTCTACTAACTTAGATTTTATGGCATCTATAATATAAGACAATATTAATGGTTATTAATATATTTACATGTCTAATAACTACAAACTACTTTTCATGTTCTGTCTCAAAATTAGCACAGAATGTACAGAATTTAATTTCAAATAAATTCTTTCAGACTAGGTTTTTAATACCTCTTAACTGTTTAGTATAGAACGGATTTCTAGAGATTCTGACTTTCGAAGTAAAATCAGGAATTCTGATGCTTATCATTATTTGGAATCCACTTCTATTTTCAGAACTACATAGGACTTGCCTTTTCTTAGGAGGCAAAGCCTGTGATAATCCAATGACTGAATTAGTCTTAATGCTTTATTAAATGGGATTCTAGTGACTCCAGCTGCAGTTATGAGTAAGAAAATACTTCAGAGCAATATTTTTAAAGTGGATGGAAATACTGCAATATCTCACACATAAACTGTTATCTGTAACTATATAGAACTAAATTACTTTCTGCCCATAGAACAAAATTTTTTTAAATTGCTTATTCAGAAATTTTTATGTAAATTATGCTACACACATACATAATCCCCCCACAGAGTTCTGCATTGCTTTCCAATTGGTAGAAAACTATTAGAGAAAAAAACAAGACCCAAACAAATCAAACAAACAAACAAACAAAAAGAGAAACATTGAGCAGGAGTTTTTTCTTCTACAACATACTGACTTATTGGAAGTTAAATTAAGGGAACACTTATGTTCCATGTCATTACCATGAAAGGATATTCTGAGAAGGAAACTCCTTGAATCCATACTTTTGAGATGTACTTATGTAACTATGGTAGAATTCCAATTCAGAGACTTATTTCTTACCTGTTTTTTAAAAATAACTTTTGAAAGATATTTTTGCAATCTGTTCAAATTTCAGTTTTCCAGAAATAAACTTATTTCTAATGCAAGGGTATAATTTCTTTGAAAACATAAACTCTTTTTCCTATTTAGTCTTGCAGAAATAGATTAATATGAGCTACCTTTGGTGTCTGAAGGACAAAAAAATATCTAGTGTTTCCTGGTCTTTTACCTTGTAGATTACAAAACTTGGTTCCTTCTGGCTATTCCAATAGGCTAGGTATCCCATATCCTTCTATTATTCAGCCATACTTAATTTCTTAAAAAAAAAAAAAAAAAAAAGGTACAGAAAAATCTTTTTTTCCTTTTTTCCCTTTTTCGTTTTTCGTTTTTCCTTTCTTTTTTTTTTTTTTTTTTTTTTTTTTTTTTTTTTTTTGGTGCAGAATGACATTGAATAGCTATTGCCTGTTTTTCAAATAGATGACATTTGCTAATGGAGTGTTGTGTGAAAGTAATTTGATATTTTGAAGTAGTGAGGCGTTAATACTGTGATCTACTACAAGAAATGTTTTGGTAGATCTGCTGAGTCATGGTTGGTCTTCCAACTTGGTTAAGATTTGCTCTTGCTAAATGTGATTTTCCCTTCTGAAATTTTCTTATATATCTGATCTTAATAGTTTGAACAAATAAGCACGTATCATGGTTTTGAATTGGAATTTTTAATTGTGTGTGTGTTGTGAGGATAAATGCTAGGAAAATGAAACACACTGCTAGATCATTCATATAAGCCACTCAGAATCGAAAGAAAAGCTTTGATTCTTTATTACCCTCCTGAAAGAACTGATATTTTAAGTTCTTGGAACCAGGGCAACAGAATACCATGACCATGTGCAAAATTAACTGAGAAACAGAAAAGATACCAAATGCAGGAACAGGGTTTTAATTTTTAATGAATGATACCATGAAGTATTAACCAAAAAATTAACCAAAAATTTTAATTAATTTAGAAAGTTATTTAGCTCTCTACTGCATTTTGTAAATACTATAGGCTATATACTTGTCCACTGGGTAATGCAGATGAAAAAATTTCTTTTTTTATAAACAATGGATAGAAAAATAAGAACTTTACATGTGGATTCTATCTGGGTAGAGTACTATCAGAATGCTCCCAGTCAGCAAGGAGCACTGCATCCTCTGTGTGGCTGTAATGTAAACATGTAATTTGTTCCTCAGAGAAAGTGTTTTCTAAGTAGGTAAATATTCATAGTTTATATAAAAGGTTTTTTGCTATATTGATCACACAGATTTTTTCACAATTATTAAAATAAAGGGAGTTATGTGCTGTATTAGTGAATTTATCTGAAGCACATTTCTGCAAGCGACAACAATCTTCCATCTGTTCTAACACTAATGAGCTATGTTTTTGTTGTTACTATCCTTGTTGCAGTAATAATTTCAAAGGTTTGGTTTGATTTTTTTTTTTTAATCTAGTAAACATAACTCAAGACTTTAGCAAGATTAGGATGAATAGAAATTACATTACTATTTCAGTGATGATGATCTAGACTTATAAAAACCATACTGCAGATCTTGTTTTCCTAAAACAAATGTTTTTTTCCATGAGTCAGCCATTTGGTTTCAAAAAAAATTAGTAGTTAGTAATTATGACTGATGGGCTGTTTATTCACCAGGCTATTAATGGGCTTTCTAATCCCATGAACACAAATAAAAGTATAAATATAGATGTATATAAGTGTGTATAGAGAACATCTAATATTCGCTGAGATATCTAAACCTGGATTTGTGTTGGAAAGTGTAAACTAAAGTCTGCTCTTGAAAGAGCAGTTGAAGCAGGTATACAAAGATGGGTAGAACGTCTCAGAGATACTGAATAAGTATGGTGATGAAACCTGTTCTTTTTTTAATTCAGCAGGTTTTTTTCCAAATGCTGAAAGGAAGGTTTCTAGTGTGATTCTTGTTCATTCCAAGAGCAATGGAACAAACTTCTACATGACTACAGGAAAAATCTGTAAGCAAATAACTATTTTGCAACTGAATAAGGATCAGTTGAATTGGAATTGACTAATCTTAATTGTATATATTTCCATTGATGCCACTGGTAAGCTAAAAACTTGTTGTATTTGAAAATATTCAGTTGTTCCAAGTACCATATTCAAAAATTAGCCAAGAATTGTATACTTTCTGAGTGAGAGAAGTGAAAATCTGTTTTATTATGTATTCAGCATTTACTTTAGCATTTAACCTTTAGGATGGCAGAGCAGCACCAGAGATTTTGTGCTGATCCTTTTGAGCACTCAGCTGGGGAAAAATGACGGGAAAGACTATCCTGTGGCCAAACTGAGAATCTAATTCTAAGAAAGAAGCTGAAATATTTCTCCCTGTTTTAAAATATTTTAAAGACGAAGGGGGGATTTGGAGAAAAGAATCAGGACTTCCATTTTGATACCCAGACACTGACCTGCTATTAGCACATCACAATTATATCCCACATATGGCTTTGTATAATTTGCAGAGCTACTCTAAGCTGAACTAACCTCAGCTGTATCACAGTCTGGGGCGTGATAATAGTATCAACATTATAAGCCTTATTCCTGTGTGAAAAATACACAAAGTTTTTGATGAAATAACAGTGTGTCTGTCCCTTGCACATACTGAAATTCCTTCACAGCACCATTTATGCAAATAAGAGACAGTAATATCAGTTAAAAATGTTTAATTACTCTACAAAACTGATTTCAATACAACATTCCTGGGTATTTTAAATTATAAACCAGAGGGTTTGGAGATGTTTTTGACACCAGATAGTTTTTCCTTTTGGAACAAAATATAATGTCTTTGTTGTTGGACGAATGTTGGGATTGAGTTCACCTTCAACAAGTTTGAGGATGACTCAAAGCTGCACGGTACAGTCAGCATGCTGGAAGGCAGGGATGCCATCCAGAGGGATGCCATCCTCGACAGGTGTGAGAAGTGGGCCTGTGTGAACTTCAGGAAGTGCAGCAGGGTCAACTACTCAGTCTTGCACCTGGATCAGGGGCAACCTGAAGAAAAAATACAGGTTGGGCGGAGAATGTACTGAGAGCAGCTCTGGGGAGAAAAACTCACCTCTGTTGGTTGACAAGAAACTCAACATGGCTTGGCAATGCGCACCTGCTGCCCAAAACACCAAATCCATCCTGGGCTGCATCAAAAACAGCATGGCCAGCAGGACAAGGAAAGTGATCCTACTCTTCTCTGCTCTCCTGAGACCCCTGGAGTACTAAGTCTAGCTCTGCAGCCCCCAGTGAAAAGAAAGGTGTTGACCTGTTAAAGGTACAGAAGCTGGCTACAAAGATGATCTAAGGGTCAAAGAACCTCTGTTGTGTGAAAAAGCTGAGAGAAATGGGATTGTTTTGACTGTGGAAGAAAAGTTTCTCTGGAGATATTGTTGCAACTTTTGTACCTAGAATGAGCCTGCAAGAAGACTGAAGAGGGACTTATTTTGAAAGGAGCTGTAGTGATAGGACAAGCACTAATGGCTTTAAACTGAAAGGTGGTACCTTTAGATAAGATTTTTAGAAGAAATTCCTTGCTTTAAGAGTGGTGAGACACTGGAACAAGTTGCCCAGAGAAATTGTGGGTTCCTGAGTTCTTGGAAATGTTCAGGCCCAGGATAGATGGGACTTTCAGCTACCTGGTCTAGTGAATGGCATCCTTGTCCCTGGTGGAGGGGGAAGAAACAAGATGGTTTTTAAGGCCTTCTCCAACCCAAACCATTCCAAGATTCTGTGATTCTAAAGGTAACTTGATTAATAAAGCAGACAAAGAGATAATTTTTCAATTCCAACATCTTCTCTGCTTGTGAGAGAATAATTTCTGACACTTTTTTATGGCTCTGTGCAATTTATATAAAAGTATGCCTAGTTTAATGTCCTCCTTCTGAGTGTGTATATTTAAAATCTTGAATGGCCATTTAATATGATTTGTAAGCTATGTCTGTTTTATCTGTTTCAGGGTCAAAGGCCTGAAGTTGAAGGTCAATCTTAGTAGCTTCTGCACAGAGTACTTTGACTCATAGAATATTTTCCATTTAAATTCTGGTAACAGCTATACTAAAGCTGTTACAATTTCCAATACCTAACTACTCTTGATATGCCTTTCCTTTCCTTTTATAACTTATTACTACTAATTTATAGCAGGAAAAAGATATATTAATTAAACTTTTTTTTCTTGAGACTATAGTTACATTTGAACTTAGGTGGTATTGTAGAAACATAGGAAAACATTAGAACCAATTTACTGATTCTGAGGTGCTGGTAGTTTCTACACATAAACTGTGCACGTTGAATCCTTTTGTATTTAGTCTGTAGTCAATACTTTACAGCATATGAGAACCAGAAAGTTGAAGTTAATCACAGCAAAGGAAGTGGATTGGGGTTTGGTAAACTATCAAAATGCTTTTGAAAAATAAAGGATTTCTAGGTTTGCTGGGGAACCTCACAGCAGCTAAATTAGAACTCTAAATTTAATTTAGTACTCTACTCATGTAGAGTACTAAAACTTTCCCCAGTTTTAGTACTCTTCATGAGCTAGACAAACTGTAATTTGGGCTTTTTATTTGTTCATTTTAGAATGGGAGACGTATACATAACTAGAGGACAAAAAACCTGCTGGAACTTTAATTTTGGATGTCTGTTAACAAAGAACTATATATAGCAGCTGGTAATTCATATAGTTTCTTACTTCAGTGGTATTCAGATGCTCATGGAAAAGTGAAATAGTTTGGAATGAATGGGACAAGACACAACAATCACTTAATATAAATTTATTTCACAATATATTTAATAGAGTACAAGGCCTTTGAGTCTACAACAGAGTTCTACCGTTTGCAAATGCTTAGCAATTTTTTTAAAAATTTATTTATTCAAAATGTGTTAACCACTTAGATTTGGATCACATATGCAATGAGCAATCTTGCCTGTTGAACTATATATGAGAAGACAATAAAGTTTTAAAAAGTATATTAATTAGTCATGAATATTCACAGGGTTTTGATTAGCCATGCAAATTACATGATACTGTATTCTGTGATTAAATGGTGCAAGGAATTCATATGCAAGCGTAAAAATTCCAAATTCAGTGTTTGTGAGATGTTCAAATAAAACTTATGAAAATACCTATCAGAAAATATCTCTAATAAAGTACATCCACTAGATGATCAGGATGACAGGCGACATATTCCTGGACTCAGTAAGAAACTTTTTTTGCTAGTAGGAGCAATTTACTTCTCTGCATTGAAATGCTAACCTTTTGGAAGAAAAAAAATACATGGTAAAGATAAGGCTTCATTAAAGACACAGGTGTTAATACGTGTTAGTGGATGTCTTTGTGCTTTGCAGTAAAATAATCATAATGAAATTCATAGGATAGATTGAAACATATCTAAAAATGAGTTCTTTCTTAATCCTCTAAAATCTCTGAGAATATGCATGAAAAGTGCAAATACAATGATAAATAATTATTTAAGAAAAGGAAGAAAAACATATAAGACCTTTTGTCAAAGCTTTCACAATTGTTTCTTTTTCATGGTGGAGAGAAGTCTAAAGCAACCTCCAGCAGTGTAATTCTAATACATCAGAGCTGGTAAAAAGCTAGTACTGACTTTAGAATAAAAAGCCTGTGCACCAGTGATCCTGAAGAATATCTATCTAGTGTTGCCTTTTGTTGTCAACAAATGCTAAGACAAAACACTTACAGTTGTATACTTTTCTGTAAAAGAGAACCCAAATCCAACTATCTCAATATTTGTAGTAGAAAAAAAGCCTCTGTGACATTATATTTCTATGTTTTCTTGTTAATTCCTTATATTGGGTTGATTTCATCTCTTCAAAGAACTGAAACTCTCTTTACAACTTTTTACTTTACTCTAGTAGCTTTGAAAGCAGACTGATATGGTCAAACTTATAGACCAGGTCTTTTGTGATACCAACAAATTCTCACATTTCCGATATATATAAAGTGAAACATTTTAAAACTTTGGTTTTTTATCTTTATCAGTTATTGACCTGTGTTGTCTGTGATCAAAACAGGGAAAGATTAGACAGTATCTGTAGGTCTTCATTGAAATTTTTTCAGAGAAGTTTAGATAACGTGTATGCATATGAAATTTAGATACTACGAGTATGTTCATGTTTTAATCATGGATTTTGCTTACACTTGCACATAATTATTGCACTGACATGGAAATAGGATGAGAAATTTATGTTTTTCTCTTTACTTTTGTTTTACGTTGCTTGTTTTAAATTATTATGGTTTTAGGAGGTATCCTTCAAAAGATGTTTTAAGGTCTTTTCTCCTTTATCAAAATGATCCTCTAAATTCTCTACTTGCTGCAATTTTCTGTCCTATTTTTGCTTGCTGTTGTTAGTGAATTGTGTCATCCACTATTATATTCAAAACAATTCTGAAATTTCAGAATAGTATCTGGCCTTTTGTGGAACATGGTCTTTGTTCACAATTGTTTTGCTACAGACTCAACAATGTTCAAATAATGAAAATACTGTAAAAAAAGCCCAACATGTTAGAGTGGGCTGAATACAATTTGAGCACCAGCATGTTTTTGATTCAGAATATAAGGGATAGAATTATTGTTATCTGCTTAGAATAAATGAATTCTTCCATCACTTATTAACTGTTACATTTGTATATTTTAATATAGTATTCATTTAATAATAGGGGAAAATATGCTATCATATGTTTTAAGGTTTTGAATAAAGTAAAATAATTCAACATCAAGGGTTTTTTTTGGATCATTTTACTTAGAAAAAAATTACACTCCTGTAAAAGTGCTGAATTTTGACAGAAAACTAGTGAATTTTTTGTGATATGTTCTAAGTTGGGATTATTCTGAGATGGTGCAGATTTCTGTGTAATTTAGAAAATTTTAAAAATGTTAAAAATTCTGTTTAATTTATAAAAGATGACTATTTGAAGGAAGCTGTAAAGGGAATTCACGCTCTCTTTGTATGTCTGCATAGTTTGACTTTGTTTTGTTACAACTCCGTTTTTAAAAGTGTGCAATGCTATAGCACACACAGACTTCTGATTATAGGGTGGCCATAAAGAAAAGAAGAAACATGTTTTGTTGTGAGTGTATTGAAATCAATTTATTTTTACACAAAAGCACACCAGGGAACAAATATAAAAATATGGTCAAACACCACTTTTTTTTTTTTTTTTTAGATTTTTTTTTTACAGTAAAATGTTATCACAATGATTAGAGTGAAAACCAGCACATCAGACTTTGTGAGACTTCTTAGCAGAGGGGGGAAACAGGAAAAAAATTACTTAAGATGATGTCCTGGTTCCAAGCAAGACAGGGTTAATTCATCCAGTAGCCATGATGGGGCATGGCTAGGACACTGAGGTAATCCTCATTCCTAGGGGCAGGAACAGGCAGGTACTTCCTGTGGCGAAGTAAATTCAGCTAAGGGAGCTGTCTATTTTTGTCTATAATTGAGGGGTTTCTGTGTGAATCGTTTATTTTTTCTACCCTCTGTCATTAGCATCATTGCTGTTACTGTTCATTTTCTTATCTCATTGCTGTTTCCAGTAAGATGGTCTTACCTCAACCCATGATCTTTGCCTCTTGTGCCTTCATTTCTCCTTTTCATCCTGGGAAGGGAGAGGGGAAAATGAAACTGACACCAGTCTACTGTTGTAAATAAAAGATATAAGAATTTATTATGTCATTAATCGTTATACATTTGGGTTTGCATTAGCTTGAGCATTACAGACAAAACCTGTGCACCAAGAAGTTTTTTTAAAGTTTTGTTTTGTTAAAATTTCTAAACAATAAAGCATGCAAGAAACTAGTCATGAGCTTATTTTCAGCCATTTGAAAGGCTAGGCATAGTCGAGTAGTTAATAGCACTTAATAACTAGTGAATATAAGGAAATATGGTGCAGTTAATTGTATGTTTAGCTCTGTGACGTTTGCAGTTCTACAGCAGAAATATAAACTAGATTTAAATGCAATGTGCTAGTTTTCTCTAACTCATGTATATCAGCAGATTTTTTCCTTGGCAGAACTAGTTCCTCACAGCTTACACAATATTCACCATTCCCACAGAAGGCCTTTTGAGGGGCCTAGCTGATGAACAGAAAGGCATCACAACAATTTGGAAGGAGGAAGAAGAGTTACTTAAGTAAAATAAAAATGGACACCAAATGTCTGTAACTTACTTTTTAAATTCTACCTTGCATAGGAGTTGCTGCTTAGAAAACATACTTGGTTTTGAAGGTATTTTTGGTCAGTGTTCTACAGTTTGCTGTTGCATTAAATTTTTCACCCTTTCTTGGTTCAAAACTTGATGTGGCTGCCACCACACATGAATACAGTTTAGATCAGCCAAATTCTGATCCACAGAACAACTTGTGTTCTGAGATAGGTCATAGAACTTGATTATTCTGTTTCTCTGTACCACACCTTTTTTTTTAGAAGACATAGTGGTGGGGCTCTTTACTTTTGTTTTAGAAGAAATAGGACTAAGAGGGACATGTTCTGAACACATAATTCTTGGATAACAAGTGTGATATCAACCAAATTTTCAGACAGGTTATAATCCTATTCATCTTTAATATTTATGTTATGTTCTGTAAAATTACTGTTCGGTGTCATTTTGGAATTTAGAAAAAAAAGGATGCACAGTTTTTCAAGTGAGTCAACAATATTCTAGGGGCTAGTAGTTGAAGACTGACATATTGATCTGACCACAATTTATTGTTCTGCATTTTGAATATATATTTTGGTATAATATCAGACATACAATGAAAAAAGTACTGCTTTCTTCAGTCTGAACTTTAATATTTCAAACAAATTACTCATTGTAAGAAAGCATTATTAGCTTGTATTTTTAGGTATGTATAATAGCCATAAAATATAAACTATTTAAATAACAGAATTTCAAAATCTCACATATTTAAAAAAAAATCTAAAATTATTTTTCTGTATTTGCAGCTTCAAAAAAAAAAATTAGGATGATTTGCCAATGATTTTCTAAGGCTAATTTTCTTAAGATTTTCTGTAAAATTCATTAGACAAACTGATAATACCTAGACAGTACCTAGTGTTGAATATTGATCTGATTTTTTTAGTGCTAAACTTACCTTTTTTTTTTTTTTTTTTTTTTTTTTTTTTTTTTTTTTTTTTTTTTTTTTAATGTGGAGAGTTGAGTACTGGTACCAGGTAGTCCTACCACAGTCCTTCTCACAAAAATTTTCAGAAGTTAAAATTGAAAGCAGATTTACAGTGACTGGATGGCTAATTATTGCACCAGTTATTTGTAGTGTATATTAAAAAATGTAATATTGTATCTTATCATATCATATTCAAGAAACTGGGCAAGGGGAAGGCAGGAGATCAACATGATTGAGTTGGGACCTGCTGGTCAAACAAAAAAAAAAAAGAAGGAAACACACAGGCTGCTGAAGATAGGATGGGTAACTCGGGAAGAGCAGAGACGAAACTGGGTTCCCTAGGGATGGGGTAAGGAAGGCACAGGCAAAGCTAAAGCTGAACTTGGCAAAAGATGTAAAGAAAAACAGGTATCGTAATCGTAACCGGAAAAGGAAGGACAAATATTGGATTCAAACTGAAAAAAGGTAGGTTTAGAGCAGATATAGGAGGAAGTTCTTTGCTGTGCAGATGGTTAGGCACTAGAAGAGGCTGCCCAGAGAGGTTGTGCATGCCCCATCCCTCCCTGTGGAGGACCACACCAGGGATACAGCTCAGAGCAACCTGTTCTAGTCCCTACCAGTGGCAGGGGGTTGGAAACAAGATGATCTTTGAAATTGAGGTCAGCTGTTAATATTTGAAATTTCATATTTAAGCATCATGAAAGTAGAAGGTAAATAATGAAAAATTTTTATACTGCTATGTGTTGCATATTTCTCTATTTTTAGTCTCCTTGCAAAATAAATACCTGTTTTAAATGATGGGTTTGGCTGCTGTGCCTATAGGCAATGCGAAATTTCAATTTTATGTGTAAGACATTATGTAAACTTGGTGGCAATCGAATGAAATATATTTCTAAACAGAAGGATAAAAAGATATATGATATATCAATAAGATAATGGTGTACGATGTTCAGTGTTTGCCTCTGTGGCACTATTGTATTCTTCTAGCAAATTGCAGGAGATTTTAATACAAAAGAGAGTCATAACAGTGATGTTCCTGTGCTGCCCTAGACCTCTAGCCTGCATCAAAAAATGAGAAGTTTGTGTACTTCTGAAGATTAAAATGTAGGTATTCAGTGTGAAGGTCACTCAGTATTTGTGCTGTTGGCAAACTTGGCATCAGAATGTCTAGCCATGCAAAATATCCATTTATATTTTAAGTTTGAGTTGTGACTGATTAAATGCTGCTAACAATTCAAGGAATTTACAACACAGATCTTTTTCTTTTTTCTGCAGCTATAAATATTTTCCTTTTGTGAGCTATTTGTATTTATGTGTATATATACATATATGCTTCCTTATGTATTCATAGATATGCGTGTGTGTGTAAGCAGCTATATATATTTATCTGAGACAAGACTAGTTCTGTTATATTATGAATTTCTCTTTCTTGTAATAGACGGCAATGTTTAAAAGGAAAAATCTGCTGTTAGAAACAAATACTGTTTCTAGTATTATGAAATCTCATCTAAAAACACACCTATTAATTGCAATATAAACATCCTAAATTAAAACTCCTCTGAATAAGTTGAAATAATGACAGGACCAAATTAACTCAATATTGTTGTGCTATATTTATTTTCTTTCCTAATTCTTTAATCTATTCCTTTTTCTTTTTCTCTTTTTTTTTTTTTTCTTTTTTTTTTCTTTTTTTTTTTTTTAAACTCTGCACAGGAAATTTAATTTTGCTTGCTTTTGAAAGTACAAATACTTTTTCTACCTGAAATTCACAAATCATGATTTGTTAAAATTTCACCCTGTAACAGAAAAGTTGAATATCTAGAACCTGTAAAATTTTTTTAACATGTCATATTTAGAGTTGGGCTTTCTCACACACACTTTTCCTGTGTTTGCACTTGCCGGAATGTGAAAGATTTGCATAAAGCCTCTGAGGAAAAGACAGATCCTTGTGTAACACTTCACTTGAAAGATCAGAAGGTATTTGAAAGCACATTTTTTAGAACTAGGCAAAGCAGCCATTCTTGAGTGATAAAACAATGTTATTGACCTCTTTAGGCAACTTCAAAATGGAGGAATGTCACCCTAATTTCCCTCCCTGGGTGCGTCTTTCATATGTACAGCCCTTTCTATCACTTACCTTCAAAAACGTTGTCATGAAACCCTTCCATTGTTCCCAAGAATAACTCCAGGTTCCATTTAATGCAATTTTTTGTCTTTTATCTCTCTGAATCTTCTTCATCCCAAGGAGGCATCAGGTACATCTCTTGAAGTGAAATAGGCCATTAAATATCTCCCCAGGACAGAATACTTGTTCTTTATTAAGTCCATAAAAAAGTCATAAAATAAAGATGTGGAAGACTACTTTTTTCTTGATAGGTCAGGGCGACCATCAAAGCAGCAGACATTGTATCTAACATCTTTCTTCCCTGGGGTGCATTCCTGAACATTCTACAAAGTCATAATGCTACAGGAGTAAGAATCCTGGCCTCATTTGGGAGATTTTGAAGACGCTAAATAGAATCATTTGGAGTTATATGGATATTTTGACACCAAGATGTACAATAGGATAGTCTGTTAGATTTTTTAAAAATACTTTAGAAATAAATTCTTCTGTTTGTACTATTTAAAATATAATTTAAAATAAATATTTAAAGCAATGTTATACATTCTTATGCAGATGTATTGGTTAATGAAATCAGTTGTGATAAAAATACATTCATTTTTTAATACAAATGCATAATAGGATTTCTAAACAATTCTTTAAACTGATTAGACACAAAAAAAAGTTATATCTGTTTGGAACCAAATTTAGTAAGGTCATTACATAATATATGTACTCATGCTTTATATGATAAAAAGCTAGTACAAGGTAGCTGTTTTATATTTGTACAGTTTCATCTCATTGTAGTCTCCTAACTTATTTAAACTTCTGAGTTATACCAGTAAATTCCAAAACTAAAATGTCAAAATTCTAGTTCTTAGCTAAAAAATCAGAACATAATTTTGAAGTGGGCTTTAACAGTAGGAAAAGCAAATATAGAATGACGAAACTCACAGGAGTGGAAATCCTCCTCTTCTTTTATGCACTGGAAACTTATGAGGGGTAGGGAGAATGGAGAAGGAGTATAGGTAGGCAAGAGGATGGATTGGCTAAACACTGAAGAAATTCTATACAATAAAACCATGGGGCAGATGGGTGTGAAGTATAATTGATTCTACAGACTCTTAGCTGAAAATAACAGCTCACTATTAACTAGCTACATGCATTTATTTTTAGTAAAACCCATAAGAGAAGGGGAAGGACGAAAGGGTTTGGTTACGTATAAATCTAGAGTGCACAGTAGATGACTGGGATGATAGTACCACAGTGATAATGCAAATGGAACTATTTTCATTACATTTATCAAAGAAACCTTGGAAAGGTGGCAAGAATCTAACAGGCTGCACAGCTGCAGGAGGTGATTATATACCATTTTCATGAGGAACCAAGCAGCCAGGAAAATACAAAACTGGCAGAGAGGAAAAGAACTTTGATAACAGAACTGTATTTTGTTATGATACATTTTGAATGGCAATGAACCTGAGAGCAAACTTGACAGAAAATTGTGCAGAATCCCTAAAATGAGTTGCCCTCAGGGCATACAAAATTGAATGATATATAACAGTATCTATAGTGCAATAACTACGGATTGTGCTTGATGAGTGACAGGTATATTACAGACATTAATTAAGTTAACAGGAATGAAATCCTGCCAGCTACTGAGCATTTCATATGGCTTAATAGCAACAAATCCTGCTCACTGACTTTTTAACAACAACAACAGAAAAGTTCAAGATGTGTTTTTAGCTTCATCACAGGCACCAATTAGCTGTTCATGGTGTCTGTTTTTCTGCAGTTTTCAAGAACAATTGCATCGTTAGAGCATTTAAAATGCAGTGTCAACAGGAAATAGAACAATAGCTGCAAGCAAAAATATTACAAACCACAGAGCCATTATGTTTTGGTTTTTTGTCCTGGGTGTGATGTGTCTTGGACAGCATTTTTTCTTTTTTTTTTCTTTTATCCTTTTTTCTTTACTGCAAAGAAGAAATGGAATATAAGGCAGAAGAAAACCAGATTTAGGAGAGCATCTGTAAGCAGTTTGAGAGGTCCATTGTCATTTTATTACTGCTACTCAGTTGTTTGCTTTTAATTTTTTTTTTTTTTTTTAATTACACCTTCCTAAATTCTTTAGAAAAAACTTTAAAAGATTATAGAGTCTCACCAAAACACAGTGAAGCAGCAGTTATTCTGTTCCATTTGCAGATGACTGGGACACAGTAGGAAATGCCTCTTTTAAGGTTTGAAATACCTGAAACTGTGTATTTTTTTCCCAGCAATCTTACCTGTGTAAAAGTCCTGAAATCCTCATTTAGCTTAGATTAATAACTCATCTCTCACATTTTCTAGGTTATATGAGCAGACAGTTTTGTCTAAGGCTTTAATCCAATTCTCTTATCTTCCTAGTTCAGATTCCTTTGTTCTGTATAGGGTCAAATGGTATTGAACATGAAAATGGTGTTTCCTCAGCAGTTCTCAATTACATTTTATGAGACAAACCTATCTTTCACTATTGCAAATGAAAGACACTTACGTTGAAAGGTGCAAGGAATGAGACAGCTATAGAGTGGCACACTGTGTCAGGTATTATCAATGTGAGGACTTTGTAAACCATCAGTTTCATCTAGACTGTCGTATTTAATGACTGCTGTGGTACCTACATCTATTTAATCCCTACATGAAGACAAGCAAAAAAGTCCACGCTTTCATTACCTGGAGTATGGTATAGATCTTTCCCCAGTTTACTGCTGTACTGGTACATTGTGTTGCATCTTTATTGAACACATTCACTTCTTGAGTAACAAACTATAATCAATAACTATCCCTTTATTATCTCTCCTTTCTACACAGAAATTAAATACATTTTTTCACATCACCCTTCCATTTCATATTTTTCAATGTGAATAATAACAGAATCCTGTATGGGAGTTTTTGTATGAGAACTATATCAAAGAATATCTCCTTACTCAAAGGTTCTTTAGTACCTTTGATTACACCTGCTACCTTTTTATTCTTCTGTGTTTTGCTCAGTAATGGGGACTACAACATTCAGTTCAGAATACAATAACATTTTCATACATTTGGTCTGCCATCACTTAACTCTGAGTTTACTTTGAAAAGCTGTCACTAAAATTCTCCCTGTGTTATTTTATACCTCATAAAATCCATGATTGTGGATATACACTTTCATTAACTTCTCCCAGATCTTTTTTGGTGTCTACTGATTGAATTTCACTAGCATTTTTCACTATCTCAGAAATGAATGATCATAGTGAGGCCAATAGCCCATAATTTTTTCAGGCTTCTTAGTTGTTTCAGTTTATTTTACCATCTGTTTGTATAACCAGCACTCTTGAATGGCTTCTCCCCACTCTCTTGCCCCATTCCTATAAAAATACCACAAAAGAAGTTAAATCATAATACAAGTACTTTCAACTTTCTATGGCCATAGAAAGCTGACCCAGGCCATACAAAATGCAGTCCTTGGCCTGACTAAAGCATACCAGCACACAAAACATTTCAGATCATTACTGTGTTTTTGGACCCTTGTTGAATGCAGCACTTACTGGGGAAATGACAGAACAGCCTTTTAGTGCTGTCCTAAAAGGATATATAGTCCACTCCAGCTGAAAAGCTGAGCTGGTATTATGTCAAGAAACTAATGTAAAACACAGAGTGTTTCACTCTAAGTGAAATGTATTTTAAACATTCTGAGGATGTATTTTTACAGCTGAATGTACCAAACTGCACAAGGCAGCATTTAAAAATAAGTTTCATCTGTAATAAAACATAGAGGCTGCTGCCCCTGTTCTTTATAATTTATTTAATTCCTCATGAGATCTGGATTAAATTACAGTTAAACAGATCCAATGAATCTGTCAGGGAAACATTATTTTCTGTTTGTTGTGTTCTCTTTAGATTTCTGTGAACTATCTATAGCATATCCCAGAGGGTGGACATGTCCTTGGGGAACAGAATGTAGGATTTTTGACAATTTTCTTAGATACAGATACAGAACAAACTCCCTATTCTACTCTGAATGGCATAAAACAAATTAGGTACAATGGTTTGCATATGTAGAAAATTAGGGCAGATAAGCTGGAGTCAAGCAGCAATTAGCAGGCAAATATTAAAACTGGCTGTGTTATTATTTCATGGTTCATAATTTAACAATGTGTTCTCTTATTTTGTGGTCTTCAGGGCAGAAATTTGTTACATTCCACTTACACTCAAAGTTTGAAACATAGTTTGGGAAATGTAGGACACTAAATTCTAAAATGCTTAATTGCTGCAAGAATTTATTATTACAAGTCATATGTGTTATCAGGGCAGGGAAATAGACTTTCTAGAGGCTTGTTCAAGAAAATGGAAAAACAATCAAAGAATAATGAGATACTCATTAAGGTGTATTGTATCCAGGAAAATAGTAGATTGAGTGTAGACATATGAGCAATTAAGTTGGACTGATGGAATCGATGTAATCGTACCACCATTCATAGTGACCATTTAGCCAAAGGACACTAATTCCTGTAGGGATTTTGATAATAAGGTTTATGGTTATGAAAAAAATCTTATGCACCCATGTAGGTGTTAATGATCACTTAATAAATAGTGGTGAGTACTTTCAACAGCAGGTTAGGCTGTAAAAGAATCACTTAAGCAACCAATTCTGATATCAAAAGAAGTGGGGTTTGCCTTCAGTAAGGCCAAGTGTTTCAAGTGTTTGAAATACATAGCATATAAGTGACCAAAGGACACTCTGATCACCAAGCATCCTTCAGTTATTCCTGTCATAAAATGAAAACTATGTAGTACACATTTCAGCTGTACTTTCAGTAATACAAGATTTTCTATTAAAATGCAACAGCATTTGGGTTTGGTTATATTGGTCTCAGGCAATAATGTGATTCAGTGAGACTAGGGTGTATCTCACTACTCTTTCAACATATCAAGTTGTGAAACAACAACAAAAAATATTAGAAGTTGACTGCAAGGCAGTATTCTCACAAAAGAGAAATAAGTCTTCAAATGGGTTAATCTACCCCGTATATGTGATCTCCTAACAGCAAACATGGACATGTGTCCTTCTTTCATCTCATTTACTGCTTTCCCTTGCAATTCCTAGTTCATTTGTTCATTTTTAGCCTTCTTAGGGTAGAAACATGTTTCAAAGACCTTCTCATAAGAGTTATTTGCCCATAAACAAATACCTGATATCCTATGAATCTTCTCTACTGAAAGGACTTTGTAGAAGAAAAACTGTCTCAATTTTTTTTTTCTTTTGTAATGAAATTATTGGAAAAGCTTTGCAACTTACCTATACTCCTTTGACATCAATGTTTGTGATTTTCCAAGGTCTTTGTATGCAAAGAAGTTTATTACTGGCTGTAAACATGTTATACTTGTAAGTATAAGGCTTGGAAGGCCTTATACACTTTCAAAGGCTTGGAAGAGGTTTTGTGCAATTTGTTTGGGTGCTTCTTTGGTAGCTTCTTCTATATGCTTGGTTTTTTTTCCTCTGAACCAGCCTTTCTGACCTAACATGAATATTTGTCAATTCTGTTAAGTCCACAGACTTTGATATTAGTTTTGAAGTTACTGTCAAATAGACCAACATTTAATTAGATAGCAAGAAAATAGAATCCAACCATGTGGTTTGAGTGCTGTAACAATAATTCTTCTTCCTTAACCATGTACATAATACAGCAGGTCAACTGTGATTAAATTTATCAGTAGCATTTTTACCAAGAAAATAGGTTTAAAATTTAAGTTTCTAAAACATAGTTAATACCCAGAATTTTTAGCTCTATACATACTGAATCATTCCAGAATTTTGTCATTTTCAGTGTGCAAAGTGGGGAAAAATTGTTTGAAAGCCCAGTGTCCTCATCAATTCTGTGGTCTTCAAGAGCATTCTGGTAGTCTGCTGTTTATTATGGCTTTCAGGATATGAATATATGGGAACTCATTCTGTCTGTTTCCAAAACTTTTTTTTTCATGGGATATTTTAGTCTTATTACTAAATATTTCTCTGTATTAGTAGAAAACTTTGAAAAGACTGTAAAAAAACTGTAATGTATGTAGCTGTTTAAAAATCAGTTTCCATGTTTGCCCTTCTCTAGAAGAGCAATGCTTAACCAAAGGAAAAGAATAAAAGCAGATATGACGTGAAAGAGTTGATTTTCAGAAAAAAAAAGCGCTGAAATTAATGAATAGCCCACATGCATACTCTTTAGACTAGCACAGTACTCAGAAAGCTAATGAGGAGAGGTTTGCACATATCTGCTAAAAGCCATGTAAGTATTCTCTTAGAGCACAATCACCAATTTGTTCACACTGAATTTCCAGACAAGTGAATTTTGAGCTTGTTTGTAATTCTGAATTCAAGGGCTTTTGTGATATGTTTAGCAAAATATTAAATTTAAGAATTAAAAAGTCGTATTTTTTTTTTAACTAAGATCTGCTTTACGAATAATACCCTCTCATTTATAATGCTTAATTTTGCATATTACATATGGGCTGACATGACTGTTACTATCAGGGAAGTTCAGAATATTATTTATGTATGGAATTCCTCTTAGATTTCTGTTGTGTTCTCAAGTTTGCATAGGGTATTGAGAGGAATGGGTATTATTTTTAGTCTTTCAAACTAATTGAACAGACTAATATTTATTTTTTATTTCAGTCCTGCTTTTGTTGACAGGTTTTAGATAGACAGTCGCCTAGTGCTGCTCAGAATCTAGCCCAAGTGAGGAGGCATTCAAAGCATTATGGTATATTTTAAAGGGGAAATTTTGAAGATGTAATGATGTGGAATATACTCACCTTGGATTACTTTCCTCTTAAACGTTTTCTATTTAAGTTTTAACTCTGGAGGTATTCTATTTATGAGAATTGGGTAACTTTTTAAAAATAGTTTTTGATTTTAGAATTTAGATCTCCTTATTTCTGGCTATTGTGCTTGGAACTTTGACACATCTTCCAATGTTGCTTTGAAAGCTAGGTTTTATATGTAATCAGTTTTCACAGTATTAGAGTTGGGAATTGGATGTACTTTAAATATGTATATACTTTTTTATAGGTATTGGTGGTGTTACAAAGTTCTGCCTTCCTATATTCACAAGTGGGTATTATTTTTCACTGTAAACTGTGTAGGGTCCTTTCGAAATGAACCGTGCATTCCTGTTCATGTAGTTAAAATGTCTGGTCTTTTTATCATATCACTTTTTACGCAAGAATTCTTAGGCAGTATAAATTATTCTACTTGGTGCATTGAATTTCCTCATCTGATTCTAAACCAGGGTGACTGTGGACTTGCGGCCTTGGCAAAAAAAAGTATGCAATTGCTTTAGCAGTTTTTGTTAGTACGAATCTAGATGCTTGCAACTTAGATCAAAAGCAGGTGTTTCTAGAAGGGAAAACAGCTGTGAGACTGATTGATAAATTACAGAGTAAGTCCATAGATAGTGGCGAGGATTTTTCAGAGTCTCCAAAGCTTGTTAAGGTGGTATTTTTTTAGTAGTAAATACTGTTGAATTAAGCAGTAGTAAGTGAAACATAATGATCTATATTAAAAATAATTCCATTCATATGTTATCTCACCAGTGCCATATAACTCTGATTTAAATAATCTCTGAATCTTGGAAAGCTTCTGAAAAAAACTCTACATTATGTAAACTTATCATATTTCTTCCTTTTTCATAGTATTCCAGGAGAAATTGAGTATAATTTGTTGAGGAAATAAGTACACTTTACCAAAAAATAAAAAAAAAACAAACCAAAAACACAAAAAAACCCCAAACCCTTCCTAACATTCAGTAAGACATTTCTAGAAATCATCTGCACATATTTCATATAAATAGAAATGCACTAAGATGGCATTGATCTGTTAGAAGCATTGAGTTGCAGAATCTTAGAATCATTGCGGTTGGAAAACACCCTTAAGACCTCTAAGTCCAATCACTAACTCAACACTACAGAGCCCACCACTCAACCATGTCCCAAAGTGTCCTTTATGCTAAATGTCATGGTTTTGCTGGTCTGGACTTTAATTATGTGCCAGAAACTCGATCCTGGGGTGTAAATGATCATATGCTTAAAAAGCTGTTATACAGCAAGCAAAACACTGGAACCAAAATTCTGTTGCTAGAGTAAACACAATGGAATAAATATTTCCAAAATGTTTTGGTTTTTTGTTTTTTTTTTTTTTTTTTTTTTTTTTTTGCCAAATGTACAAGTATATTTGTACTTTTTTTTTTTTTTGCTTTATCAGAGATTAATTTTGCATGCTAAATCAAGCAATATCAGAACAATAGCACGCTATGAAATTTAATAGAATTATTCTGCGATTTTTATTGGTTGCTTTATATGGGAGTGAAAATTTATGGTAAGAGCCTAACAGCCAAGGTGGGGCCTCAAAACTGGACAATGTTGTTGTAGACTGAAGTCAGCCTGTCTTTTGTGAAGCTACATCATGATTACAATCACTCTGAAGGTGAAAATACTACATCAGCTGGTGATCGCATTCAATATCCTTTAGAAAATTCAACACTTCAAACTGAATTTCTTCTGCTTAGAACTTCATATAATTCTTTATTTATGATTTGCAGAATATCTACAAACATCTGAAGGATGTTGAGGCTTATGATATTAAAAGGAACTAGCTGTAGTCTTCTGTTACTCTATTTGGAATGTTTGCTGTCATTTTCATTAAAAAGATGACTAAAAATTGTGTACAATCTTAAAAGGTTTTATATAAATACTGTAATGCAGAAAATAGTATAAGGACTTGATAGAAAAAAAAATTATCTAATGATTAAATAATTTCCAAATTGCCAGAGTGAAGCAATAAAAGAGCTGAAGCCAAATCTTTAGAATCGATCCAGAATAATGTGTCCAGAGGAAAACAACATTTGTTGTTGTTGTTTTTCTATAGTTGTTTGGGGTTTTTAAATTTTTTTTGGTTTTGAGGTGGAAAATGGAGGGTTTTGGTGCAATTTTTAAAGAGACCTATTTGGAAATGTTCATATTTTGTTTCCTGTTGAAAAACAATGCAAAATCAGGGACTGAAATGTATCCTATATGTCTTTTTTATTGGATCAGGTAAATTAGTCAGGAGGTTATTGAGTAATCCTTCTACAAAACTAAGTAATCTTAAATGAACATAGATACCTCTTGTCTATAGAAACAATTATTTGCAACACAGGGGTAAGCCAGTGGTGTTTAATCATGTTTTTTCTTCTATTTACTTTAATGGGCTCAGGGACAATTTGGGCAATTAACTTAATATTTTCTCAGAAATATTTTGAATCTTCAGAAGAAACGTGGATGAAATGAAGCAGCAATACACAGTGCCCTGCATCCCTGAAATGAACTGTGACATATTTGGAGAAGAGTTGATGCACTAGGTTGGAAGAACCACCTAGGAAATATAATTTGCTGTGCAAAATTACTATTATGTCTTTGGCTATAACCAGTCTAAGTCTAACCAATAACTGTAAAGTATAGTACTTGTATACATTAGTATAGAACTAAAGTATAGTTCTTAGGTATACATTAGCTCAGGAAACATGTAGGCATAAATCATTACAATGACAATGTTGGCTTCAATTCAATCATAAATTTGGCTGAAGTTTTTTATTATTATTACTGTGTTCACCTGCACAGGGGTTTTAGGTGGTTAAATAGCTATGACCTGAAAATTTCAGTAATTGTTTCCTGCTAGCCTTAAAATAGAAAGCATTGCTCCCAATACAAGAAAAACACATAAACTTTTAATTACATCTTCAATTTAGAAATTAATTGTGAAGATGTCCTTGCATCTTAATTGCAAAATGATCATTTACTTTATTTAGTCTGAAGCATTTTTAAAATAGCTGACTTTCAAAAAACATTTTAGTACTCCTCATGATATATTTATGTTGTGTGTTGCATGTGTAACTTTTACAGTTTGGATTCACTTGGGTTTTTTAAACCAAGATTTTTTCCCTTCCCTTCCCTTTTATTGAGAAAACAAATGTGATTGTTGTTGGCAAGATGAGGCACCAAATTTTGTTGTAGAATTGACACCCCTCTTGCTCAAACTAGTGACTCATAAAAGTACATGGCAAATATTTACTCCCACAGAATCAATTATTCTACATGACTGTAAAAACTGGTGATTGTGTCTGTGACATATAAAGCTCTGTTGGAGAACAGGAACGGAACAGAAATTGAATAAAGCATTTGGGAGCTGTGATAATATTGCATCAAATATTTGCATGCAGTTTCATAACTGCATTTTGTGACTAATTAAACCTAGTTAGATTTTGCTTTGCCAGTTTCATTGAATCACGAACAGCAGTTCAATGGTAGACAATGGACTAGTTTTCAAAATTGTCTAAAGTACACATACAAAAGTGCACTTAAGAGTGAAGACTGCAATGTGCTTTCCATTATAACAGCATTTTGTAATGCCATAGTACATTCCATTACCAGATATCACTATACTTTGAAGTTACTAATTACCTGAGTCCCTTAAAGAAGAAATGTTGCTATTCTTGTTTCACAACCCATGAAAGAGAGACTAAAGGTAACAGAAGTTACCTGCCCTCCAGTGACAGCATAGATGTTGGAGAAGTACATCAGGAAGGAAAGTATGTGATTGAAGCACTTTTCTTTTTAGTGATACTTACATTCAGCAGCTTTCTTATTTCCAGTTAGCTGGACACAACAAGGAAATTACTTATTCAAAGGTTTTTCAATGTTAGAACAAATTATCTCTTCAGGTCCACTTTATCAAACTTACAAGCCCTTTCCTTACTTACTCTATTCACAGTTCTGCTAAACTTTTTTAACCCTTTCAAGAAAATTGTTTCCAGGCTCTGTTTCTGCCTCAGCAAACTCGGAAGCTGGTAAGCTTTCCCATCTGCATTATGCAGTATGTTGTATAGCATAAGCAAAGGTGGAAATAGAATTTTCCCCCCACCACTACCTTACAAAATCATTACTGAATTTAAATCAACTTTCCCAACATTCCTTCCATAATAATTTCAACTTGTTCTGATGCTAACTTGTTCAGATAGCTGTTCTGCTGGACACTGATAATGATTTCATACATTAAAATCCATATAATAACGGGTGCATGCTTTTCCTTTTGTGTACCTTTGAGAATGGACAGTGAAATTACCACTTACCTGAAACCTTCTTCCTACTCCTAACAGTACCCTTAAAGAGTAAAGTGTACCCCACACGCCAACCCTGACACAAAGGCAAGATCTTATGTAAAAGTTATAAGGACAATCTGGGAATCGTCTTTGTTGCTTATCCCCTTTTCATTCATCCAGCCTATGAAAGAAAAGGCAAGCATAGATTTACAATTAAAGAGGTGCATATACAACTGAGATGGAAGGAATGAGTCTGCAGGAATGGGAGACAAGGGGAGGACAGAGCTAGAAGATCCATACATAGAACTCAACACAGTGGAGTGCTACAAATATGTGATGTATATCCTGTCGTATTGGCAGGAGGGACATGCTAATTTATGAATGTTTGAGTGCAACCCAAAGCACACTTTACTGATTCAGGTTTCATACATAGTGATGCACAATGTACTACTTCACTGCAGCTTGTTTGTCTGATTTTTTTTTTTCTCCATTCTTAATATTCCAGGAGCTTAAATTACTGCATTCCCCAAAAAAATATCTGATTTCTTGATGCGTCAAACATCCTTTGTAATATAAGTGCAATGCCATACCTGTCTCACTGAAATCTTAAGTGGATTTCTATCTAAAATAAAACTATTTTAACAGAATCAGTGGGCCTAAAAATAATATTTTAAGCATGATCTATTTCAACTTTTTTTTTTCCCCTGAAAATTAGTATTACCAGTTAATTGATTTGTAATGAATGATACTGCTGATTATGTGATATATGATACATTTTATGAGAAACTAGGAAGCCTTTTTATCATCAAAGGTTTGAATGTTCCTCCTTACATATCAAAATTTGGATCCCCTTTACAATTTCACCCCCCAAACAATCTGAGTAAAGATACATGGATTCTTTTAGAGAAAGTATGTTTAAACCCAAGGTTTTTCATGCATGAAAACATATATCTTGTAGTGCTCAGAGTGAATATGTTCAGAGAGACATTAAAAGAGAATATTGATAGATATTTCAGTCAGCATAAATTGGGGTAAAATTAAAGAGAATATCTGTATGTTAATTCACAGTAAAAATATTGCTTTTACAGGTAGTATTATTTTACGGAGAAAATATGTTACATCAGCATCCCTAAGATTACTTGTCCATGCTGAAAAAATTCAATATTTTACTTCTGTATCTACATGGGTGACATATTGATTAGGGCTAAAAAGATAACTGATTTGGGGAAATGATGGAAACATATATTTTGGCAGTTTAAATTGGCATTTACCATATTACTTCAGTTCAAGCAAATACTTGCCACCCTTGTGGATTAGAAGGGTATTAGATATTTATCATATCAGGAATATAAATTTGGCAACTAATAACAAAAAAAAAAATCTTTACAATGTGGTATTTCCTTGAAATACTAAAGACGATCAGCAGAATATGAACATACTCAATTGCTTGTTTGAGAAAGTTGTTGTTTGACCTTTTGTGTGTATGTTACATGTTTTCTCAATAAATCAAGTCAGGTTTTATAAAAATACAGTTGTATAAACACAGCTTCATAAAACTATCACAGAATGATTATCTAACAGAATGATTAATGTCCTGATATGTCCAAGGATATCTGTGGAGTGCTGGAAAGGAATGGAGTTAAAAATGAAATTTGCAAACATTGTGACAGTTTGACTGTAAATCAGTTAGTTACTTTCACAGCAAGTACAAGTAAATTCTCAGGAGATGGAATTATTGGTGCCAAGAAACATTATTCTTTATCTTCCATGGTCATCTTTACCTTGCAGTACTCACAAGGCCTTTTTAATTTTTTAAGTGTCTTTTTCAATTGTATTCAGAACTTTTTAAAGGAAACATCTCTGGACTAATTCTGTGACATTAAATTAATGTATGATAATGAAAATTAACAGTTTGGTTTCTGCATGTTTGGATAATAAATCAAAAGATGCTCTCAGTAATTTGGGTCATGTAATTTAGCTCAGTCATTTAGCTCATACAGATGGATGACTATGCAGTCAGATATGTTGGATCCCAAGACCATTGATTTCTAGGACAATGGATGTTAGAAACAAAAATAAAGCAAAAAATTCTACTGAATTAAGTTTAGAGGAGTCAGGGACACTGTCTTAATAATTGACGCTGTATCTACAAGGTGTCTCTAATATGATTCACAGAAGAATTTCCACAGAATAACAGAAAATATCCCTTCCATACCAGAAGTAAAAAGTCTGCCTTAGACTTGGAGGTACCAAGGCAGTGTGTTTGGTAGATCATTCAAGAGAAATTTAAATTATTTTTATGACTCTTTTTTGTTTAATCTCATTGCTCACTTCATTTACATGTCTCTGTTTCTTCAAGGTGTGCTATTTTTTTTACTCTTACCAGGTATCTCCTGTTAATCATTCTCAGTTTTGACCCCTTTGCCCCTCTGTACCTTCCCCTGAACAGCAGAGTAGTATTCATAATTCTTTTTGGCACCGGTAAAATTGGCTTCACAGCAGAGTTTTCCAACAGGATACTTCTTACTAGGGCATTGAGCTAGGCAGTGAGGGAACACAGTATGCTGAACACAGGGAACTGAAGGACCAGATGAAATTTTTCAGTGCCAGTCTAGTCATCTTCACTGATGGGCCATGCAGTCATCCATGACAATATTTATTACAGAGAACTGAAGTAACACAAAAAAGCAGTTGCTTTGCAAGCTTATTCACTGTTTCTGTAGATTTTAATCCAGCTTTTTTATCTATGGCTTCTTATTTCCTCTGCTTAAATGTTGCTAATCTCACTTCCCTAGGGAACTCCTAAAACTGACAAATCACATTCTATGTATGCCCACCTGTTTATTATTATACTGGCACAGAGCAAGTTTTAATTTCAATTCTTGTATTATTCATGAGGGAGACATTTGTTCAAGATTAATTCCAAATTTACTTTGATACTCTACTAAAAACCTGAGCCTGTACAGCTGTAAACCCCCATACAGTTTTGCAGTTAAAGAAAACTAAAACATTACTCTAGTCTAAGGGATAATTTGAACTTGCATGCAATTTTAATTAATTTACACAGTTAGATGGGATTTTTACATAATTTCTCAACAACTACATGATACAAAGAAATTCTGCAAACATGCTGTCTGTTCTTTTGTTAGGCTTCACCAAAATGTACATGGCAAATAAATTTCTTGGCTAAGTAATACATGCTTCACCATCGACCTTTGTGAGTTTCAAAGTAATCAATTGTACAATTCATAAGGCAAAATCTGATTTTAATCTTAGTGTACACTCAACCATACCTACCACTTGTGATACAATATCTCTGAAGTGATATGAATTTAAAATGAAATAAAAAAGCTATTGAATTGCAAAGAATGTGATAGATCACAAAGGGTCATGAGTGTTATTAGAGTTATGGAACTCAAAGAGTGGTATTGGAATGAGAGTTGTTCACCATCTTCTTATTTTTTGTTGGGTATCTAGTTTTGTGATACTTTTAAGAAGCTCTTCTCTAGAGATTCATCTGCTTCCTTGTTATATATTTTCTACATATATCTTGTCATATTTTTGAGCTCAGATTTCTTAATTTTTAAAAAGTTGCAGTTTGCAAATAATTCCAGGTTTACAAAGAAAATTATATAGAAAGTGGAAAAATACAAGAGTTAAAGTGATTATTATCTGGGTAGATTATACAGGAAGAATCTGACACCATGCAATTTTGGTTTTAATATATTTTGTTATCTGAGGAAGATTTTTCTTTTCTTAAGTATTTTCCATTGTTTCTTCTATCCTTACACCATGCTTAACCATAAGCGTAGAAGTTGCTATAGGAAATATTTAAGAAAATGTGATATGTTTTCTGTGAGGGCAGGAAATCCTCCCAATCATAAGTAACTTTTGAAAAAGTGTGAAATCTAGTACTGTGTGCAACATGAGGAAGATGAGAGATTTAACAGCCTTCTAGCGATTATGTGTTCTTGAAGTGTTTTGCTACTATAATTTATCATTAGTATGTTATTTGACCACTTACAATTCTTGTGTTTTCAGTCAGGCATTAAAGATTTTTGTTGTTAGGTTTGGGGTTGACGAAAGGAGAGAATAAAGCCACAGAAATTTAGTCATGGCCCCATTATCCACATTAAGGCCAGATATAACAAAGCCACTATAGTTAGGAAAAAGCAAAATGCAACTATAAAATGGACACTTTGATTGCTTTTGCATTAGACAACTGTTGTACATTTGCCTTTACATTAGTTGTTCTCTAAGTTTCTTTGAGATGAGCTGGGATTTTTTTTTTTCTTTTTTCTGTTGTGTGTTTTTTTTTTTTTTTTTTTTTTTTTTTTTTTTTGCAGGGGGTTAAAGGGCTTAAAGGGCTTTTTTGGGCTGGATGTGTTTATTGATTTCTTGAAAAGCGACTTAAATCAAAGGGGTTATTAATTTGACTTAGAGTGATTTAGTGGAGTAGGGAAATGTTTATGATTGGTTACCAGGCAATTGTCTTTCATCTACAGATGGCTACAGATGGGAGATTAATTCATTAATCCCTATGATTTTCCTCTGTCACATACAAAGGTGTCTTTGTTATCTCACAAGCACATGCATACAGTTAGAAAATCTTCATGCATTTGCTAGTTTCTATTTACGAGTTTCCTTTCTCTGAACTTCTTACATTACTGCACAAGAAAGTCATTTGGATTTTTTTGTGCAAGAATCAGAACACCTACATTTCTAACTTCTTTCTATTGCCTTATGGACTTCCTTATTAGCAGTTCCTGCATGGACATTTCTGAAATAAGTTAAGCCTTCACAACAATGCATGTTCTGAATTTTCAGTGTAGATTTTGTAGAATTGTTGTTATTTCTCAATATGTGAAAATTGCAGATTTAGGTTTGTTTTTTGTTTTCCTATGGAAAGAAGGAAAGCCAATTATGTCCACAGAGTTAATCTTTATAATTGATCTGTTTATCTGATTTTATGTTTGTCTCAGTCATTTTGTCAAAGACTAAGGCAAATTAACAGGAAATATTTAATGAAACAATTGCTGGGGGTGGGTGGGGGGAGGGGGGAGATGTAGTAATGAATAATGACACCATCTCTATAATTCTGGATTTCTTTTTTTTTTTCAAATTTTGACCTAATGACTAGGAAAATATATTTCAAAATACCTTAAGAGCTACAGATTTACTAACTGTCTTAGGCAGGTCTACGTATATAATGCTATGTGGATGTTTCGAGACAGGTTACACTACTAAACTTTTAAAATTATGTTACTAAACTAAGTGGGGAAAAAGGTAAAATGAGAAGAAGTGTGAAAAACAACATAAAGAACTCTTTCTCAAGTGCAACAAGGACCATAAAAGAGGGCATTTTTTTGTCAGGGGTTTGAGTTTTTTAATTAATTTTTATCTGAAATTAAGTAGAACTGTGTCAAAAATAAGAGGAAATTTATGTAGTGACAAAGCATAAGGGAAAAGGGAAAAAATAATTTCTGGTAAGATTAAGAATTATTGCTATTTAGGTGGAAGACTTCTTAAAGAAAGGCAACAAAACTTTTCAAGCATTTCAAATTGTGACTAAAGAGAATATTAAGTGTTTTGCAATTACTTAAGTTTTAAATGAGTAATGTGATTCAGCATTCAAAATTAAACATTTAGGCTCAATATTTTTCTGCTTGAAAAATCTGTTAGAGATGGGAAAATCTACTCATTGAAGATGTGAGAATATCTTCGTTTTATTCATGTGGTGCTACACTTAATAAAATGCTTGAAAATAAAGTGTAGAGAAGAAATCTGTGTTGAAAGAGAACATAAGAATTGAACAAATTTTCCTATTTTTTATTCTGACCACAGAATAAAATGTTTACTGAGTGAAAATATAGGACAAGATATTCAAACACCATTTTTCTTGAATAAAAGATTTAGCCCATTAATCATGTTAAAATAAAACAAACTTCTTTTTTTCTCTGTCTGAACTTTCTTGAAATTTCACTGTCATTTTTATCTATTGCTGAACAGGTTTTTCAAGATTTAAGGGAGCTTGGTTTTCCTGTGACAGCTGCAGTCATTTTAATTCACAATGTCATGAAAGGACAGTACAATGAAAATATATAAAGCCAAGCTTGTTGCATATGTATAGCTTTTGAGTAGCTGAAACTAAATGTTTTCGATTTGTGAAGTCTAAAATACAGTTGGGATTACATCAAATTTACCCTTTAACTATTGTAAGGAAAGAGAAGTACATGCTAAATGAAACATTCTTTAAGAAATTTCATCTCTCTACTCCCCCTTTAATGCTATTTTTTCTCAGTGTCCTACTTTTTAGCTGCAGTTTAGGGTAACTGAGCTATGACATGTAATTCGTAAAAAATGTCACAAATAGTGTCATTCATTAGCTTTGACAAAATTGCTGGCATTGATTTGAACAAATGGATTTAATTGTGTCCATGTAACCTCGGTAAATTGAATCAGCACTGTTTTATTGGATCCTCAAAAAATTAAATTGTTTTTAAGATTTTTTTTGACTTTGTGAATATTTATTACAGTTATGTCTGAATATAAAGACTTCAGGCAAGAAAAAAAAAAAAAAATCCTGAATAGAAAATTTCATTAAATAAAAATCCATTCTCTTTTCTGTGTTTTCTGGTATTTGAATTTGGCAAACTAAGATGTGAAATTTAAAGTAAAAATGGATTTTCAGAAAGTTTATTTTATTCAAATGCCATTCTTATGGCACACATAAAATTGTTTTGTGCACTTTATGTTAAAGTAGTTGGAGGAGCATTAAATGTGAAATGTATCACCAATTATTTTATTGCAGTACTTTACATAAAACTGAGGAAAACTATTTGCTGATTGTCTCAATTCGGTTACGACGTAAAGGGGGGAAAAAAGGAAAAAAATTAAAAAAGAAGAAAAATTAAAAAATAAAAAAAGAAAGATGAAAGGTCAGAAAACAAAAATAGCATATGGAAATTATCTGCAACTTTGGAATGTGGCTCTGTAAAATATCAGTGCCTAAAGCTCACATCCCACAGTAAGATCTGGACATACGTGGGTGTTTGTTATATATGTTGCTTTCTAACCCAAAGTTGACTTTTAAACGGAGACAGAAATTTCACTTATTCACTTACTAGAGATCCAACACAGTTATAAAGGCTTTCAATTTACTGTAAAAGCTTTTGGCTTAGTCCAGAATATTCTTTTTCCTCTGTAAATTGGTGAGGAGAAGGAGGTAAGGGCAAACCCAGAGTATCTTTGAAGACCTTTTGCTGACTTTTTTATTCCTTCATCTGTATTGAACTCTAGCCATAAGCTGCCATAACAATGTCATTTATCGACTCATGGGGCAGTGTTAAATTTTAGGATAATAGACATAACTTCACCTAGTAAACCAAAGTAAGACATCCATAGGACTCTTCTAGTCCGAAACAAAAACTTAAATGTAATAGGTAAAATCTATTTTGATAGAACCCTCTTCATCTGACCAAACTCTATGTCTTACTATAGCAAAAGGAGATGCTCCTCAGATGGTGCCTGATCAATACTTGCAGTCCATACACTTTGTAATCCCACAACAGCCACAGGATTTCATTAACATTGTTAGAGAAATCTCTGGTTATTCTATCTACAGACCTCTTGTTCATGAATTTCCAGTCTCTTTAAATGTACTGATACTCTCTGTCTAGTTCTGAGGGCAAGAGGCTGTAGAAGTTCACTGCCTGCAGTGGCAGGAATGATGCACAGGGTGAAAGCAGGGATAAATTTATCCATTGATAATCCATGTGACTTGGAGTACTGAAGACCTGAAGGAGAAAAGCTTTCTGATGTTCAAGTTATGCTGCATTCTACACCACTAGAGCAGTGTGGTTCTTCTAAGTTTCAAATCACTCTTCCCTTTATCAGTATAAACTGAAAAATTGTTTTGACTAAATGTTCATCTGTGACATCTGAGTGTTTGATCCTTTAAAAGCTATAATCTGATCTGCAGGAGTAAACTCTGTATGCGGAGGCAGACACTGGCATGCCTGACTTGGGATGAGAGAATCCATCCATTTTGTCCAAAAGACATAACATGAAAGTAAAATACAGTTGGAGGGTTTTTCAAGGCATCTGGAAAATATTTCTTCTCATCTACCATCTTGATTTCTTGAATGTCTTGGTACAGGACTTTATTAGAAAATATTCCCAAAAATGTCTGTAGGCATCTGTCTTCAACAAAATCTTGAAGAAATTTATGAGAAACAGGGAGATTGCACTGAGAACTCAGGGTAAATATTTTGATACTGGTTGGGGTTTTTTTGGGGTTTTTTTGTTTTTGTTTTTTTTTTTTTTTAACTTCTAGAGCTCTATTCATTGGCATGCAAAGTTTAGAAGTGTTGAAGTATCTGAAGATGAGTTTTGAGTTTTATGTAGAACAAATGATGTAAGAAGTTTAACAAAAGCCTGTAAATGGAGACATATATGCTTCAAGATCGTACATAGCAGCTGCTGGTATTACATGTGCTATTGATTTAAACACTTTTACTATACATATCTTTTATCAGTGACATGTAAGTATTCCTCAGTTATTTACTAGATGCTCTACAACATAGGCATAAGCCTATTTTATCCACTTTTTAAAAAATGTTTTCAGTTTTCAAAGGAATGGTGAAATTGCACATACTGAAACAATGTAACTGCTGTCTTCAAAGCGACTCCATGAGCTTCACATTAGGTTCTAAAATTGCATACATAAGCCTGCAATTGATAATCAAGAGACACTCGATTAGTATCTTAACTAGTGGAGAAAGAATGTTTTCTCCACTAGTGCCTCTTTCCTTTTTATTTTTTTTCTCTCTGAATGGAAAATTAACCATAATTCCCACCAACTCCTCTGTTTATTTTGACAAATTTCCCTTTCTCTCTTTTGGCCTTTTATAATCTAGCTGGTTTCCCTACCTTAGGGAAAGACCTCTTAGGGTCTAAAGACCTCTAATAGCCAAGTCAGTAAAAATGACATATAACGATTTCTTTTAGTGAGTTTTTGAAAAATAATTGCAATATTTCACTTTTTGCGTTTGCCTAAACACCCTTATTTCGACCTTGAGATCTTTTCAAATGTAGACAGAGCATCCATATTAATGCATGCACTGACTGCCTTTAGGAAGTTTTTTTGCAGGTTTTACTTATTTTGTAAAATTTGTACTTTTGGTCTTTTGTCTGTCAAATTGATGCCTCAGCACTGTCAAAACAAAGGACCACATTTGTAGTGTGAATATTTCCATCTACAGTTTTTTGATAAAGGAACTCAGCAACCTGAGGAGAAAACAGGCATAAGGTGCCATGATCTATTGAAGACATCTGGATGTAGAACTGATATCTGGATGTAGAAATCACATTAACCTTCTAAAAATTTGCAGATTGTATTCATCATTGATTTTCATCTTTTGATCTGGAAACATCACTTATGGCTGAAATTTCATCTAAAACAGATGTAAACCCTAGAGAGCACTTTTTGTTTTCTCTCTATAAAAACTTGTTGCAGGCTTTCTACAGCAGATTTTTTTCCACTTCATTTTTTCCCTTTTTTCTTTTTTATATATGCTTATCAAATTTGATATCAATTGTATCTCAATTTCTATGGAAGTTGGAAGCTTATTTTCTATTGTTTTATTTTACCAGATATTGAAATAAAACAATATTTATTTCTGTTGAAGAGGAATATGTCTGGTTTGTGAGTATCTTTACAAAATGTAATCTATTGTGTAGTCAGCATAACAAAGGTAACTTTCACAGAGATTGGCATGCAGAGGTAACATAAGTCTTGTTTGAAATGTAATTGATAGCAACTATGGCTATACAGCTGTCATATGAAAAACAGTTTTCTGTCTTTCAAAGATACAGCTATAGACAAAAAGATATTTCATTAACTAGTGCTGAGAGCAAGTCTGTTCACTCCTCTTCTTGCTAACAATATGGTAACTGTAAGTTCAATGACTTTTTCTTGATAGTTTCGTTATTCTAAGAGATGAGAAGGATGTCATTAGCAATTAATTCTTGCAAATGTCACAAGAATAAAATATATAAACTTGAAGAAAAAAAAATCACAGCTATTTTTGCTGTTTAGCTGAAATTGGAATGGTGTGAAAGAGCTGCTGGAAGGGTAAAAAGCAGCTTGACAAAGAAAACTGCCTATAAATAGAGGCTGGCCTAATTCTTACTTATCCTATAGTTGGTTTGCACTGCTTCATAAAATCAGCAAAAAAAAAAATCACTTCTTATATCATTCAGTAGCTGAATTAGGAATTTTCTGCTAAAAACTGAGTCTAAATTCACAGAAGCCAGCTGGTTCCACTGGACATAAACACTGGGAAAAGAATTTTTAACCACTTTTTTTTTTTTTCATTTATTTCCTTGAAATGGGAAAATTTATTTTGTATTTGTGAAAAATTAAGCTTTTTTAAATTCTATTCTAAAATATATGAACAGTACACACACAATATAAGGTATATGATATATGCTTCTCAGTGCTGTTAAGATAGAACAATAGATAGTGTCTCATATAAGTGAATTTCTTTGTTCAATTTTCATATATTACAACAGAAGGAAAGAAGTTCCCCAGCTATATGGATGGTCACCTATACTTATTGGCAAAATAAAAGAAAACTAAGTATTATACATCAAGATTCATTTAATCTCCTAAAAATTCTGCTTAGCGAAACAACCTCAGAAGTTGTATTTTTCTCAGTTACAACTCACAAGTTAAACTCAGCTATAGACATTCAGAACTTAAAATATATCACATTGTTCCCATTCTGTCTTTAATGGAAATGTAATGCACCACAATCTATTTTTATCTCTGAAAGATATCTCAGACAATTATTTTTGGTTTAGATGAATGTATTTGTCTCTCTGTGGCCAGTACCATAAAAAAGGGGAAAAGGCTCATTTATCTACCTAATTAAAGGTAAACCCATTAAATGTAGTAATAGTGACACGAAATAAAGTTTAATTTTATATTATTTGTATCAGATGATTGTGGTGATGACAGGAAGAAAAGGTTTGTGGAAGTTATGTGTTCCAATAAAGGACTGGCTTATTTTATTATTGTTTATATGTACCTGTCCTCTTTGAGGAGGAAAACAGACCGTGTTCAAGGGGCAGTTGTCTTGCATGTTCAGCACTTAATTACTGTAATGGCACTGTTTAGGTAGTTTAATAACCATAGGTGACCTTATAGAATGAGAGGTATTTCACCATGGAGGGCAATTACTTTCCTAGCATTAAAAGAGTTCCTTATCATTCCTTGAGGAAAGGAATCTTAGACATTTATTCTTTTCTCCCAATCTCTCAATAATTTTCAAGCTATGCCAATTTCAAACAAATACAGCAGAAATTTAGGTTCCTCCAGCATTAACTTAGTAGAGGTCCCTGCGATATTGTGGAGTAAGCAGGTGAACAACGTCTAATGCTGGGTCTTCCAGAAATTTCTCTGATGGTCTACAATCACAGTGGTACATCTGGGCAAGACAGCACCATGACACAGTCCATTTGCAACAGATGTTGTAGGATTGAGTACCAGATCATATTATGGCATGGTTCTAAGAAGGAGATAAATAACAGATGCAGCATGTTGGGAAATTAAATCAGGTTTCATTAAATCTTTTATTTTAGATAAATAATGCAAACCTGGTCACTGGCGACCATTCTTTTGTTTGGGGGCTTTCTTCAACAATTTACTCAAAAAATGAGCACATTTTATTTTTTTTTTCTTTATCAAAGCTGATTGTTCTAAATTTAATAAGGAGAAATTAGTACCTAAATTATCTAGTGAGTGGGGATACCATGAATAGTAAGCCATGAACCATCTCTTTTATAATCATGTGTTCAGGCAGTCTTGCAACCTGAGTAATATCATGGAAAGAGTATTTGAGATTAAAGCTCTCATTTATCTCCTTCAGAGGGGGCTTTTTTACTAAAAATTAATGTGTATTTGCAAGTTTCACAACTAGTTTTTTTTCTGTTGCACACAACTCTGAGCTATTAACTGAATTCTGGAGGATAAGATCACCAGCCTCCTAAATACATTTTTTAAAACAATAATTACTAGATTTTTTTCCCTTGAGAAGAGTCAAAGCTGTTTTGTCTGAAACAAACAGATCAGGTTAGTAATTTATTTGTCATTGTTTCACCTTTCAATGCAACAGGTTTAGGCTTTACCTACTTATATCTTATCTGAGCATATTTTAATACTGATTCTGTGATTGTTTATGGATGCTGAGATCTTGCATGTACAGGCATTACAAGGATTTATTACTTCAGTTTATGATAATATTTCCAACACTGTAAAGTCGCTCCTTCATTACATGTTGTATTTCACTCATCACTTTATGAACTAACCCTGGGATATGCTTATTTATTTTTATAAAACATGGAAAGTGGGAGCTTGGCTTGCAAAAATAGGCCTTTATAACCTATATATGTGAGCATATATTAGTGAGTGCCAGAATCTTTACCAGCGTTTTGTAACTGAGAAATATGTGAACAATTTGACAGAGTCAATTTTGAATACCTGCAGAAAATTATCCTGAGATAGTATACATGTACATACTTGAACTGTGAGTCCTTGTTCAGATTGATATGAATATATGGAAACTTTTCTGTTGTTGAAGTCCATCCTTTGGGCTAAATACTGGCAAAAACAAGATTTGTTTTGTTAGCTCATTTGGGACTGAAACTCTCTTCAACACTTTTTATCACACAAGTTAACACATTTGAAACCTTGTCATCTGGTTGCACTACAACCAAGTGAGAACTAGCACAACGGAGCTAATTCATTTGGATAACAGTGCATATTTTTGCTCCTGAAAATGATGCTTAGCAGCCAAGTTCTAAAAGAACCTGCATAAAGGTTATGACACTTAACAGCATCCAGATCTCTTGACTTTTCTTCCTATTATTCTGCTGGAGAAAGAGAGGCAGAAAAAGCTAGACACTTTGCAGCAGAAGTCTTGAAATTCAAGCAGATAATTGGAGACATATAGGAGGAAAACACTTCCAATCTTCTCATGCAGTCAGGTAAGTGCATCCCTGAATTCAAGATCTCAAAAGGGGGAATAATATTATCGTGCAAGCTGTTATACGAAGAACTATGTGATTTCAGCTATCATAATAGCATGAAGTGCTTTGCTTTATAGTGCTTTTTCTTTTGACTGATTTTATGCCATCATAGGCGCCCCACTTAGTCTAAGAACATGTTTTTCTATTGCATAAAATGAAGGCTTTTTTTTTTTTTTTTACCTATTCTAGTCTGCAAATTTGAACCAATTGGAGGTAATCAATAGCAGAGCTGTGGTGTAGTCACACTGTGCAGTCATGGAATAATTATTAGGATGATATGTATATCATGTACCTACATCAGATCACTATTGTCCTTGTTCTAAAGATGAAAGTATATGCAACAATGGAAGAGCCATATAAATCCTTTCCCCAGAGTCACAATAAGGGTATATATTCTTGCTCCCAAAACCTGTGGGACTGACTGTGAACATTGAAATGTACATGCTACATGCTACTCAAAGACAGAGTTAGTTTTTTGTTTGGTTTTGGTTTGGGGATTTTTAGCCTAAGAGAGACAAATTAGAAATTTAGCTGTGGAAGGGTTGTTCTTGCTTACCACACTCCAACCCAGTTTTGTATGCCCAAAGGACTCAATCATCATTTAACTTCTTGTTGTTTCTTTCAGTGAGAACATTATTTGTTTGCTAAACTTAGTTCAGATTCTTTATTCTTATTCTCCAAATTTCTGTGAAATATTTAGAGGTATGCTATTCCTGCTAGGCTCATCTTATAAACTGTATGTGTCTTAACAGTCAAAGTAAGGGTATTATAGACTTCATTTTTCATTTATCCATTTTCGTCAGTAGATGATGGAATGTAAGGTTTTCTACTAAAACTTTGGCTAGTATAGCACAAGGGATACTGCTATGTTACAAGCACTCAAATTGTGTGAAATTTATTCAGTTTCATTTTTTTGGGAGATCTCCCTAGCTTTTTGTATTTAAGAGCTTAAGAGTTAGTGCTGCTAAAAACTGGAAAAGCAGGCTATTACTTTTGTACTTAACAGATGGCGTACAAACATCTTAGTCATATAAAAAGTGATTAGCCTTAAGGATGCTTACTTTGAGAATCATTTGAACATATTTTACCACTCTACCACCTTTTACTACTTCTGTTGAACTTACAATTACACTAAAAAGTTTCTAAAAAGATTTTCCTTCTAATAATTAACCTTAAATTTCAGATACTCTGTAATTCTTACAATCAATGACTTTTCTTTTCACTCATGGTGGTTCCAGTTAAAAAACCTATATAAAGAAAGAAGATAAGCAATCTGGTTATACTTCCAGCAGAAACCCTATTTTTTTTCTGATGATATACAGACCATTTCAGAGGGAGGAAACAGACATGTTTTCTATACAAAATGAATTTTCCTTCATGATGGGAATTGCATTTTTTACACTTAATAAATAAATTTTAAGAACACCCCAATTAAAGGAATTATTTGTTATTTATGTCTTTTCTACCATTTCTGTTATTTTAATTAATCTACAGTATTTTTAATGCTGCGTTCTATTTTGATAATTTGATTCTAATTTATGAAATACATGAAACAACAACTAGAATACAATTAATAGTAGCTACTAATAATGCTTTACATTAAGTGCAATTCTCCTCAGTTAATATTTTATCCAAAGAAATGCTAAAATATTGGAATGGTATTAGTAGGTTACAAATATTCAGACAGTCAACAGTAATCCAAAGCTATTAATGTTAAGTTAGGTGTTAGTTAGGAGGGGTCAGGCATATAAGGCTGGAATCTTATTATTATATCACAGAGCTATAACATTTTCCAATTTGATTCTTGTTTATACTGTTTTCCAGTTCCCAGTCTTATGTCATTTGTGGTATCCCGAAAATTTGTGTCAGAAATTTCAGATTAAATCTGATGTCTTTACAATTGCTATGTGAAAATACTATAGGTGCAGGTTAACAGTTTAGCAGTGGTGATTGGAAAAACTTGGAATCATCAGTTGTAGCAGAATATCACCAGTTTAGGTCGCTGCCCCAAATTAGGTTAGATATGTGCACTCCCTTTAACTTCCTTTTCTACCTGCCATTCTGCCTAAAAATATTAACCACCATCAGAGTCAGTGAAGAGTACAAGACTGAAAGCTTTGAACAGTTGAACTGCACACAGATACCAGCATTTTATTATATGTATCAATAAGAAACACAATTTTACTTATGTGAAAAAAAAGTCAAACAATCTCCACCCATACAGCACCACACAGAATTATTTTAAGCTGATCCAGTTTCATGTTTGGCTAATATAACCCTGTGGGAAAACAAGGAAATAGATATGTATGCAAAGGTAAAAGAAAAACAGCATTTTTTCAGAAACACAGGCTGAGTATTAAGAAGTAATCTGAATATCAAGAAGCCTATTGAGAAAAGACTGTTGCAAACTTCAGGGATTTCTTTCATTTTTATGTTGAATGATATGGCATTGTATGGTTGTATTTCTGATACCAAGCTACTTCCTCAAAATTCAAAATTTTAGCATTGAGATGCTGAGAGACACAGTTGTTTATGACACAGTTATTATATATATTGCAAACAGGAAAAAGAAAAAAGAAACTTTGACAGATTCTCAGAAGGCAGTGTGTGTGTTTTGTAGTATGGAGATCCTGTTGTTTCTGTACTTGTACCATGAATCTATCTTCAGGGCAGGTAGACCATTTTTCACGAACCATTTTCATCTTTGTGCATTGCTGAATCATTGAAGCAATCTCTGTGCTAGGCTATGCAACTGCAACAATGTTTGGCAGTCAGGAAGCCTTCTAATTTTGCAGGAGGTACAGGTCTCCTGTGATGTGATTTCCTCTGCAGTGACTGACATTGCACTATCACAGCATCTGTAAGGTGATTATCACAGATTATCCCTTACATATTTTATGGAATATAATAACAAGATCAACATTTGTGCCAGAATGAAAACAGAACATGTTCACATTACTATATTACTGCATCTTAGTGCCTCTTCCTGAAAAGTTGAAAAACCGCAAGAGTACCTGATTTGGCAATTGTACAAATGTCAGCAAGTAATTGAGGTTTGTCTGACCTCATCTTTGAAATACAACCTGTGAGCAATTCTCTTCCTTCATTCTTTTATGATGGAATACATTGCTTGCATAACTTGCAGCCAAAAGTCTAGGATGTTTTGTGTGTGTGGCATGAAGACCCTATGTGCTCTGTTATTTAATGTATTTTAGTAGAATCAGGAGGGGCAGATCAATAGCGTACTGGCAGGAGCTGAGTGTACAGTTTTGTTTTTAAAAGTTCAGTCCAGTTTTAGCTACTCAATCTGAGTTTTACATGATCTTTAGATCACTTCCACTGCAAGTAAGACACTAACTTACATCATAGATATATTTTATTTTTCATATCTTGATCTATAATAAAGCATTATCTGGTGAAGCAGCTTGTCTCAGGGTTGCAAGAGCAGAAGACACAAGACAATTTTGGGGGGTTTGGTTAGTTTTTGTTTTTGTTTTTTGTTTGTTTTTTTTTTCTTTAATACTTTTAACACTTTAGGCATTTTTTTTTATTATTATTTTTTCCCTCTTTTCAAATTAGATTTAAGTTATCCTGAAACATGAGCAGTCTATAAGAAGGATAAATACTAATAGTGGATTGCCTGAAAATAAATTTCAGACAAAACTGTTCTAAATTCTAGTCAGAACTTGGAAATATACCAACTCAGAGCAGCCCAATACCAAATAGATTGATCAAAGAAAATCCATACAGAGTTGGGTTTTTTTGTAACCAGTTAATCAGAATTTCCTTATCTTGACTGTATTCTTTTATTGCCTAGTGATCATGAACAAATCTTTTAGGTATCTTAATGTAGTCTTCATCACTTGTTTCATAAGAACACGTGTATTTCAATATCTTCTTACATGTATTCATTTATTTTATCACATTTCATAAATGCTGGTTCTGTTCTAAACATTACTAATTTGTGCTGTATTTATTTAGGAAGACTTTTAGTTATTGTATTGATCGAATTTTAATATTGTGTGAAATAGAAAATTAAGTTATGTTGAGGTCATACTTCTATCACTCTTAACTTGCTACTTGGCAAAGTTGTATTTCTTGAGAATTTTATTCAATTGCTGTGATACCTTCAGGTGAAACTCAGCATTCAGGTAGGAAAGCCTTTGTAAAAATAATTTTTGAAAACACATTCTAGAATTTCAATTTAAATGAAAAAGCTGAAAAGCAGGAGAACAGCTTACCAGTCAATGGAAAAAATCATTGGGTTGATGAAAACTGGTTCTTCCTCATGACTAGCTGAGCCCCTCTGATGCTTTTGCTTTGTTTTTACACTGAGCTAAATGATCATGCCAAGATCAGCTGGTGTTGCTGCATTGACAAGGAAAGTGGCAAGTAAATAAATGTTTTAACTTGATGTATTTCTGCATGGCAAAAACTATTTGCCCTACAAAATATCTGTGGAAGAAGGTTGAGTATTAGTGGCTAGAAATTATTTTGTAATTGGGTTTTTTGTGAAGTCATCAGTAACTTTGGAAGACCTATGCATTTTGCTAGATCACTATTTGTTTTCAAATATAATCTATATATTATAGGCCATACTGTTAGAACTTTTCCAGAAGGGTGATTTCCTACTTGTAAATCACTGTCCTGATACAACCGTTCTTAATTTTTTCCCTAAAATATATGTTCTAAATGATATAATTTCATTTGGTTCTCTCTTATTAGGTTTAAGAAGAGTGAAATTATTTCCCTTGATGTACAGATACGTAGAATATGCTAAGAAAATTTTACTTTAGGGTTTCTCCATATAAAAAAAGAATTTAAATGACTGAGGCACAGAGATGAAAACATTTGTCTTTAAAAGTCTAGAAGAAATGCAGGTATAATGAAGCACGTGCTTCAAACGGAGTTATAAATTTCTTTGATACTGATACAGTCATGCTCAACATTTTCACTTCTTTAACTATAACTTTCAAACATACAACATGATATAGGCAATGTGAAAAACATTGCTGTATAAATAATTCCCTGCACACTTTTCTTTGTGAGATAAAAAAACAAACAAACAAAAAAAAAAAAAAAAAAAACCAACTAGACAGGATTTTTATATAAAGGAGATAATGTTTTGTGTATACAGGCTGTGTAACTTTCTAATAATAGTTTTAAAGTAGACTTATTTTTTGTGATGCAATACTTACTGTGGGATATCCGGCCAACAGTTCTTTTTTATCCTATATAGTTCCTATTATAAAGTTTTATATACACCTTTAAGGAGACAGGTAAAAAAGTTTGCAATTTGTAAACCTAATAAGTTGAGATCAAAGATTTTTCTTTTCATTTATTTATACTGACTTATAACTTATTTTAATTTTCCATAACCACAATATTTTATTAAAGCTCTAGAATAAGACAAAAATACTATTTCCAGTATGTTAGTTTATTTTCTTAGAATTTCAATGAATTTTGTATTTTCTCAAGGAGCATTGTTACAGAAATTATGAAAGTAATCACTCTTTGTCAAAGAATTTACACATGCACACATGATTAGAGAAAAATTTTGTGCTTTCAGAAATCAATTACATGAGGGAACATCTTCTGGATTAAGTAATAAAGTTTTAGGATTCTGGATTTAAATAATAAATATTGCTAGGGGTCTGACTGTTTCTAATTAACCATTCATTTTCTTTACTATGAGTTTGAGGACCAAGATAAAAACTTTTTTATAAATTTATTTTATTTTCTACACACCGATAAAAAAGGATTGAAACTTCCAGCAGGTTTGCATCCAAAATACACTTTAACTTAATTCCTATTAATGTAAATTAACTGCATGTATTTCAAATTATTTTGATACATTTTTGTACATATCCTAAATAACACTTAAAAAAAAATTGGTCTTTTCCACTTACAGACAAATATCTTTGAAAAGCAACTGAGTTTTATTGACAGTCATTCTGATAAAATGGGGGAAACAAACCAAGTAAAGCAGGAGGAGATAGAGCCATGTAATTCACTATGTAGCTCTATTATTCTGCTTATTTTAGATTTTACTGGAGAAATACAAGTGCAATTCATTACATTTTACTTTTTAAGGTATGTGTGACTGAAGATTTTTAGTCATATAACAAATATGCTGTCTAGTGTAAAATGAAAAAAATCTTCTCCATAAAATAGTAATATCTTTACATGCTTTTCTGGTGGGAACAGTAATTCAGCCCATTTTAAACCACAGAGGTAAACATCTTGGCCTGTGATAGCAACGTTCTTTTAAAAAAATGTTAACCATTATATGAATTTCACGATATTTTATCAACTAAATTTTATGAGACACTGAGTCTCTGAATTTGTTCACTGTCCTTTGAAATTTTCTTTTTTCCTGGATTTTTTTTTAAACAGATAAATAAAACTAGAAGTGTATATTCAATATATACATCCTCAATAAATAATTTCAGTATTTTCAGGTAGTATTAAGATTTTATTCTCTGATTCATTGTCAGCAGAATTTTAGTTTTTATGTATTTCAGATGAGTTTGACTTCAACAAAAAAGTAAAGGTACTGCATTTTGTCTCAGTTGTCTTCCCTATAGCATATTAGGATATATATGTACAGAAATATTATAGGAAGTTTTCTTTACTAAAATAGGTTGTTTCTAGTTCATTATTGCTGAAGATTTATGTAGTATTTTCCTTTCTTGTTACATGTTATGCTCAGGAACTGTGTGGCAATTTTATGTAAGTAGACTTTTAGTTTCCAGATGCTTTCATCTATATGGTAAAGACTCCAGAGTGCACTCTTTCACCTTCCTAGTGAAATATTCAGTACTATAGACTATCTCAAGTAATCCTTTCATCACTCTGGAAGCCCAAAGATATAACATTTAATATGGATTTTTAATCAGCCTTTTGTTTGGGCTGATTGTATGGCAGATTAGAACTTACATTTCATGAAGTGTGCTGCAAAACCAGAGGTTATTATATCTTTACTCAGAAAGATATTATTCAATAAAGAGGGAACAAAAGATGCTAAATTCTTGGGAAATTTTCCTTTCTTCTTGTCTATTTACTGTACAGAGAAGGGGAGGAATAGCATGTCTGCCCCACATGTAGATGTACAATGAAGCTTTCTCATACATGTTTATGGTCTCTGTCTTCACACAGATGAAAATGGTTTGTTAGCTTTATAGACTGCAAAGTTGAAAAGAACAGAAACGGGGAAAAAAGCAATCACCAAAATATTTTCAAAACACCCCTGTTTTATTATACTTCTCTATAAACCTACACATGATTTGCACCTTAAGAGCTGCTCAGAATGCTAGTTTCCAAGAAGAAATAGTAAAACAGAAGAGGAACAATCTCTGTATGAGAAAAATTTGGAGAGGAATTAATTTTCTAAAGATTTGATAGAAATGTGTAAAATTATTATTGACCCTGGGGATCCCCAAGCAATGATTGTACATGAAATGCACAGGTAGATCATTTTGAAAACTGAATCTATCTCCTTCACACAATAGGGAGGTCATGTGTGGGACTCCAAAGACTGTAGTGGATACAAAACATCTAAATGGTGTAAATGATGTTAAAATGGGACAGACAGGTTATTTTAAAAATTTAGAGGTTGTAAGAAACCTTTAGGTAGAAGTAATTAATACTATTTAAAGAACCCAATGCATATATTAAATTTTACAGACCAGATACTATTTTCAGAAAATAGTTGCAATGTATCTTTGAGTTTTTGAGGAAACATTACTCTCTTAGATTTGAGAGTTTTCTGGAATAACAACTCCATTAACATCCATAATATTTTCACAAAGAGGTAAGAGTCAACTCCATGTACTTTCTGTGCATTGCATTATCATATTCCTACAAAAATTGTGGCAAATTTGTTCTTTTATATAGGAGCCATAACTAGCACAGAGTTAGTATAAAGAAGAGTAATGTCTCTTCGATGTTGGCTTCTATGATATCCAGAAAATAAAGGACTTTATGTGCCAAAAGTAATTCATACTAACTCAACTTGCAAAGACCGATTGATGCCGTGTAGAAAGAAATGTTAATAGTTATACAGTAATTCTATTTTATCCTGAGACTTTACCAAAGGATATGAGCCCTGTTATGCTATGTCTATGAATATAGCCCAGACATTAGCAGATGGGGATTAGTTCAAGACTTTTTGGATTACATGTCATAGACATTTGGATATTGGTAAGTGTTTACAAAGCATTGGTTCTCCTTTCCTCTGATGACGTTCTTGGGGAGACATTGGATCAGGGTCATTGAAATTATGATTTCAGAGACAAGGCATACGTCTAAAGAGCATTACAATGCTGCTTCTCCTCATCTTTTGATACAAGGCTGATTGGTTTCGTTACAAATATATGCAATAGTACACTTTGATCCTTTGAATGGGCAAAATGCTTTTTTAGTTTTTGTCAGTGCGAAAGCAATTTGCATTGTTCTATATCACCACACTCAATCCAACCCTGTGTTCTGGGTTTGTTGTCAATGCTTTTGCAGATTTTGGGTTTTGGAAAGAAACACTTATGAAAGATTGATTCCCGGACTAGTCACTGAATGAGAGGAAAGTGAACACTTTCTTCTCTAAAAGACAAAATGGGAATGTTTACTAAGTCATTGTCCTTACCATATACCTCACCCTCTGTTGTTACTAAGAAAACAAAGAGGAAGTTAATTCTGGTTCCTCATTGACATACATATGTCTGTGTTTGATAAGAAAATGGGGAAAAAAGAAGGATGTAAGAAATTAGAAGATGTTGGCTGAACTTCTGAAGTTGAAGTATATGACATAGAGGGAGGGAAAGGCATAAATATGGAGAAACAAAATAGAAAAAATAATCAACCAATACATAGGAAAGATTTAGCTCTTTTTCTCTTCTGTGTTAGGGAAGGGAAGGTGGAGAAAAGTGACTAGAAAAAAACTGCTCTGCTCTATCACTACAAAAAAACCTTGGAGGAATTACCTGGAATTAAGGCACCTATCTAAGTATTAGATGTTGTGGTCTTTTTCTGAAAGGGCATTCATTGCTTGAAAAATAAGTGATAACTTTTTATAAGCTACATACTTGCTACTGTGAATGTGCTGCTGTTCTGAGTTTACACCCAGTGTGGAAAAATTGATTAAAAACATCTGGTCTGTAATCCAATTTGTAATGAGTAGCTCCTAACTATTATAAGGGTTTCCTTCCCCTCCCCTTTGTGCACGAACATTTTATTATCTGCAGCAGGGGGTCTCTTACTCTGATCTGTACATACAGTTACAATTAATGTTAATGGAGATTCCCGTGGTGGAGTAAAGAAAATATACCACATAAATTTAATTTCTGTTACTTCAGATTCATAATATTGGGTTGGGAAACTATTCGTTTGCATGATATTTCAGACTTACAGATTAAAAATACTGGAATATGTTGACATTTTTGTTTAGAAGGTTTATTTTTTTTAGTGCAGATGTTATTAATTTCACTACCATTGTATTAATTTCTAGCAACCCTCAATTATTTTTTTCTCAAAATTTTATGGCAATCTATACAAAAATACATTATCACTATTCCCTATTCTTTATGGGCTAGAAAGCCCAAACTCAGCCTACGAGGCAGTGGGTGCTAAATCATTAAGGTGTGACAGCATTATGCCTGACTTGAAATTTTCTCTGCTTGTGACATTGTATAGGGAAAAATAAGAGACAAAGAATATTTTTAAACAATAAACAGATAAGCATTTAATAGAAAGTAAATTTTCATTAAAACTCAGTGAATTGCTTAATTACTGAGCATTAGAAATTACGTCTTTGAAAAGATGGATACTTAAATATTCTTAAATTTATACCTCCTTAATTCCCATCATTTTACTTAAGAGAATCAAAAATTTAGTAATCTTTATGTTTGTTACGATATTTTTATCTTCTAACAGAAGCAGTGAGTAGTGCTAAGTAAAGAGACAGAAAAATTCATTGCAGATCCACAGGTTGCTCCACTAAAATAAGGATGTAAAAATAGTGACTAAAAGAGAGGAAGGATTAATCACTGGGAATTTTTTGTCCAGTTCCTGTACTCCTAATAATGTCATCCTTTCTCCAAAGTGGGTAATCTCTACAAAGCATCATCATCTAAACATGTAAATAAGAGAGAATTTTATGCTAACAAACTTACTTGTGTCAGTCTGTGATCCTGCATCAACAGCAGTCACCAGGAATAAGAAAATTGAAGCCATTTCACCTTGAGTGAAAGCAGAAAATGTGAAAGCAGAAAAAGCAGAAAATATTAATGAGCAATAAAAAAAGAGAAAGCCTGCTCAGGAGAGTTAGAGACATTAAATTGTTTTGCAGATTTTCATTCCTTTATATTTGTTTACTTTTTTTCTCCCTAGAGAGGTAAGCTCTGTATATTTACCTAGAACATTTTAGAATATTCCTATCTTTATTTACTGAATTAGACAAATAGCAATTATTGCAAATTTTTTAGTTCTACTGGGGTAGGAATTTACCTCATTACTTAAACTTTTGGATCTCTCATCTAATGTTGGTGTGTGACCAATGACACCTTAAGTATCTGAGCTTTCACACTGATTATATTGTTGCTTAAATGTACCAATGTTAGTCCCTAAATTAGCAAGCTCAGCTAATGGAACGAGCTAAACAGCAATGATTTCAGATAAAACAGAGCAGTGCACAAAATTCTGTTGTTTTTCACAAAAGATTAGTGTATTGACTACCTTAATATTTAACATCTATCTTTCTGAGATATGTCAAGACTTGTAGTTAAAAGAGGTTATTAAAAAACCAGAAGTGTATTAGTTTTAGTGTTTAGCTTTAGCAGAGAATATTATTTAGCTCTTAATCTAACTGCAAACAATGAAAGTTTAAATAATCCATTTTTAAGCTCATTTTATTTCATTATTCTGTTTATAGGCTTTTCCATGTTATTAGTTTTGGAGAATATCATCAAGCACTAATGAGCTTCTGAGTGGAAGACTGTATTTGGGCTATTGCTAGAATACATGGCATATCCTCATCTGAAGTATAAATTCTTAATTTATTTCCCTTTTCTATCCATGCATAATTCACTTTTTTCTTTCTTTCTTTCTTGTCTTGAAAATATACATGTCCAGATAAACATGAGCTGCAATTTCCCTAGGAGTCTTTTGGGTTTCTTTTTTCTGGTTTGTTTTGGTTTGTTTTGGTTTGATTTTGTGAGGGTTTTTTTGGTTGGTTGATTTGTTTGGGTTTTGTTGGGTTACAGGGTTGGCTTTTTTTTTCTTTCTTTCTTTTCTTTGTTGTTGGTGGTTGTTTATTGATTTTTTTTTATTATTATTTTCTAGATTTTAACTTGGGACACATCAGTGAAATGATCCAGGACAACTCCCTTAGCATTCTTAAATTGTTAAAGATGTTCTAATATTTTGTGTGCTGTATTAGTCATTTCCTGAAGAAATAGTACAGCCTCTGAAATTAATCTGAAAGTTTTTCTTACAGATTCTCCATTGATTTTTTAATAATATATGTGCTTTCTTACATATTTATGAGAACATATGAACACCAACCTTGAAATAAACCTTTATTTATATGGATCTGATGTAATCCATTGTCCATTGAAGTTAATGAGATTAGACACAATCTATAAATAATACTTCTGAAAGACAAAAAGTCTCCCTTTAACCACGTAGTAACATGATATTAATTTGTTTGTAATATAGTCAGAATAACAGCACAGTAAGAGGTTTTGACTTGAGTTTCTGTGGTGAAAGAGCAAGACTTTTATTATTGGAATGTATAATCACTGCATTCTATAAATGGGTATCTTCTTTGTAACTGTCTTTGTTGTCTCTCTTTCCTAAATACAAGTCTTGTAGAGTCAATAATTATATCTGGCAATAAATCCAAGTAAAAATACGTGATTATTATTTTTATAGAAACAAATATCTGCAGATCTGTTTTTATGGGGTATAATTACACAGTCTTTAATTCTAATCAGTCCTGTATTATCCATATGGAAAAGACCTGAATTAAATTAAAATAAACAGTCTTTTAAGATAGCTTGTTACATGAAGTGAAAATTTTGTTGAAAAGATATATTTACTCCCATTTCTTCAAAGGGACATGCTTATCAGTGGTCAGGACAGGGCTAACACGTCTGTGAGGCCTGTGAAGTATGTGGTAAAGACAATGGATGAATATCACAAAAGAAACAGTGTAGGATTTTTTTTTTAAAATTTGAAAAAGGCACTGGGGCCTTTGTATAATATGACTTTCAAATTTTTCATGGGGATTGCTTGATAGTGAATACTATGTTAAGAAATCTGCTGAGGCTCTTAAAATGCAGTTCCTTCTTACTGTTGTAATTGCTGGGATATAAAAAAATTAGTATTCACTTCACTCTTAACTAGACCTAATCTTGATCCAAAAAGTAAATTGAAAGTAAGTTCATCTACTGTTTCCTCAAACAGTAGTTAAACAAATTTTAGAAAATTTACAATTCTGTATAAAACAGCTGTGCAGTAGTGTTCTAGAAGTTGCATAAGAATTGAGCCCTTAAGTTGAAGCCCTTAATGCTCTATTACTAGTAGACTTACACTGTTCTTTTGTGCAGTATACAAGTGATTCAGTATAGATCCTGGATAGAATCCAAAGAAAAAGCAATTTTTTAGAAGTGGTCACTGAATCACTGGATTTCTCCTTCAAAAATGTGTTCTTGCCTACAGAGCCTAGAAGACACTGCATTTGTACCCTACCGGACAAAAATCTTTATTTTATGCATCAAAGTACTGCTCAAAGAACTGATAAAATCTTTCATATTGTTAACATTTTGGAAAAATCTTTTATTGCATATTGCGCTTTGCTTGTTATTTGAAAAACTAATGGGCCATATATATATGTTTAGCACAAAGAGTCTTTTTCAAAGGATTGTCAAAATAGCCAAGAGTCTAGTAAAAAGGTTAAGGTTTTGATGCTTGTGGAATGGGATTTTTGTATTGGCTTGGGATTTTTTTTTCCTTTTGTTTATTATATCTGGTTGATACTTGAAGAATGTTGGTCAACTCAGCCTCAAGTATGAAAGAGTTTACATAAATATGAAATTTCTAATTTGCTTCTCTCCCTGTCTCTGAGTTTAAGTTACATTATGAGATATTGGACCTTGGATAATACCAGCAAAATCAATTAATATCCCTAATTCCTGCAACAATGGACCAAATAAGCCATTTTGCTGAAAAAATGACAATTGCTTCTATTTGAAACTTATTTCCGTAATGCTCAGGAAACTATCTTTAGATACCCCTTGCTTGTCAGTCACTATTAATGACTTATGATTTCAACAGTTAGGACTGAAACCTGCACAACTATTTTAAAATAAAAGAAAGCAGTCTTATAAAATTACACACTACTAAATACACTGTATTACTTACTAGTATTAGATAGAAGCAACAACAAATACCAGGTATCTCTTCCAAATTATAACCTCATGTACAGCTTTATTAACTCTTAGCTATTCTCTGTCCCTAAATGGCAATTGCCAGAAGATAAAACTGTATTGCCAGAAGGTAAAATAGTATGTCAGGGAGAAATAACATTCCATAAACTCATTTTGTACAGTCTTTTAGCAGATGTGAGATGCTGTGGATCTGACCCGGCTTATGCATTATTATGCATAACCTAGATTTTGTATTCAAAGTGACTGGGAGAACTAGTGTATATTTTGATACTGAAACATGTTATTTTTATCCCTTGTGTTAGTCATTTAGCAATATACTGAGCTTCAATATGGGAAAATCCGTCAAGGTTCATGTGGCATATATGTAACAAATATTGATCTATTTATTGTAATTATTAAAATCATAGGGTTTCATAGAATCAACCACTAACAAGAGAATTACAGAAATGGGTAGTTGAAGTTTGGGAGAGGCCCTTGTACCACCTCCCTACTAAAGCAGGGTAACCTGCAGGAAAGTTGGCCATAATCATGTCCAAATAGCTTCTGAGTACCTTCAAAAAGAGCTCACAACCCTTCTGAGCAACCTGTGCAAGTGCTTACTCACTTTAACAGCAAAAGAAGTGCTTCCTGGTGTTCAGATGGAAGTATCTGTGTTTCAGTTTGTGCCCATTGTCTCTTGTCACTGGGTGTCACTGAAAACAGCCTAGCTGTAATTTCTTTACAGTGGCGCCCCATGTATTTGCACAAATTAAAGACATCGTCCTAAACCCTCTCTGCTCCAGGCTGAACGTTCCCACTTCTCAGATTCCTGCAGAAGAGACATTCTTGAGCCCCTAAGTCATCTTTGTGGGCCTTTGTTGGACACACTTGGGTAGCTACATCCCTCTCTTGTCCTGAGGAGATCAAAAGTTGATAGAATACCCTAGGTGTGTTCTCACCTGTGCTGAGTAATGTGGAAGGACCACCTTCCCTGATCTGCTGGCAATGTCCCACCTAATCCACTCTGGGAAGGTTCTTCTAGCCTTTTTAGTCCCTGTGGATACATTTCTGGTTCCATGTGCAAATCTGATCCCCTTTACCCTTTCCTGTAAAGTAGTTCCAAAGAAAAATAATGCCCATCATGGATCCTGTATACCTGACAGTATTCCTCCTAAGATCCAGAACTTGGCACTGCTTTCTGTTTAACTGTTTGAGGTTGCTATGAGATAATTTCTTCAATCCTTTAAGGTCTGGATGGCTGCACAGCCTTCTGGCATGCTGTCGACTCCTTCCAGTCCTGCATAATAATCAAACATTTTAAGGTTATATATACTTTGCCTTATCATCTAGATAATGAATAAAGTTATTGAACATAATTGGACAGCTAGCTCTCAGCCCGTAATTTACACAGCTAGCTCTCAGCCCATCTCACTGTCTGCTCATCCAGCCTGTACTACCTCCTGTCTACTATGAGGAAGTAATGGGAGGAGGTGCAAGAGGACTTACTATATTCCAGGTAGAAAATATCTTCTCCTCTTCCCTCATCTAGAAACTTGTCATTTGATTTTAGAAGGTTATGAGATATGTCAAGAATGGCTTCCCCTTGGTGAATCCGTGTTTACTATTCTTGATCACCTCTGGATAATTCTTGTGTCTTGCAAGAGTTCCCAGGATTACTCTTTCTACCATCTTCCCAGGTATGGAGGTAAGGTCAGATGAGCCTGTAGTTCCCTGAGTCCTCCTCCTGTCCCTGTTGAAGATAAGGGGATGTGCTATCCTTCAGTTCTCAAGCACCTCTTCCAATATGTTTGTTCAAAAATTAGTGGCTCTGCATTGCTGGCTTGTGGGTGCATTCCTTAGGGCACATAGATTTATTTATGTCCGATTTCCTTGAGTATTCAGTAAGCTGACTCTTTATCAAAGGATATATGTCAGCCTCACTCCAGAATTTTCTCCTGTTCTCCAGGGAGTGGTAAAGCCTGGTGTTTAGACTGTCTCAGACTTTTTTTAATGTGCTGTTTTGTTGAGATTATTTTGTTGCTTTATCCTTAACAATAAAAAAGAACTGAGGTTTCTCATCTATGATGAGTATAATCTGTTGAAATTTAACATATGAATAAATTAAATTTGAATTGGTTTTTTGAACTAGCATATTTTTTAAAGAATAAAAAATGTGAAGAACACGTTTTTATTGTTTCTTATTTTTTCCATTTTTTTTTAATTGAAGGAAAGAGGTTCTCTGCTACCCTTGTTGCCAGTTTCAAAGGATTTTATTGAAATGAGTCTTACTAAAATTAAACCCCTTCTTTTCTGTTTCATGTACTGCTAGGGTAAGCAATTTGCACCTTTATTGCCTGAAAGTCATGAGACATTTCTCACAGTTTCCATCTCAGCTGTAAGTAACAATTCTCGGTTTGTGAATAACAATTTAAATGGATGAGCTTTGTAATTTGGTAGTTTTTCATTCCAAGCTAAATAACCTCCAGTTAAGGCAAAAGGCATGTGACCTTTGCGTTTTAAAATAGCATGAAATATTTAATATATCATGGTCTTTAAAATTTAAGTTTATTAACATGTAAAATAAAAGAAAAAGTCCACAAAAGTTATATGAAAATAACATAGTAGATATACTATATAACATTAGTTGAGCAATCCACTATGTCACATTTCATTGAAACTTTTCAGCTTCACTAAATTTTTCAATGATTTAAACTAAAGCAAAACCCACTATTTATTCACAGTTTTCATTAATCAAAGTAAAATTGAAGTTAGATAAGGATAGAATTAATTCAACAGCAGACTGTAAAAATGCTCAAAGAGTAAATATACTAGATCCCATGATGCCAGTTTTTTCTCCTGTTGGGTCAAAGCTATCCTATTCAATGGGGAAGAAATTAACATCAAGATAAATACTGTGACTATACATAAAATCCTTACAATTTTTTTCATTTAATCTGTGTAATTAAGCATTGCATTGCATAATATTGCATTTATACTGTGCTATTTCAAATCAGTATTTTAAGTTGTCTTCAAAAAAAAAATTGTAGGGAGTGCTTTTCGTTATCCTAACTATACACCAATGATTCAAAAGAGCTCCTCCGCATTTTCCTCAATTATCTGTAAAATGTAGTGTTTGCATAACATTTCCCTTTATTTTTTTTTTATTCCACTTAATTTATCTTTGAGGCAAAATTTGCTAAAATTATTGAGTCACAAGAATAAGAAATGAGCAGGACAATATTTTGAAACATATATCCATGTATATCTAGATATATCTGAAAATGCACCTTTCTGTGTTTATGCATTGTGTTGAAAAATGTCTGCAGCTCCTTAAGCTTTTAAGACTTTGAAAAATTGATTCATTTTCTCATTCATAATTTAGTAATTGAAGCTATTGGCCCCTGTCTTCTGAGAATCTCAAAACTATTGTTCTAGGTATGCAGGGTTTCTTTAACACAAGTGGTTGTGTCTAAAAGCAAGTAGAGCTGTGCTAAAGTTAAAACTCTACTTACAGAATTCTTAACCATTCTGTATCTCAAAATAACTGCCTGTTGGAGATAGAATATAAGGGAGATAATCTATTTTATATTTAAATAGTTTATATACTTTTAAATGTATATACAGCATTTTGTGAATAAGATTTTACTTATTTTTTAAATTTCTGTACTTGGCAAGCAATTGATAAATTGAAGGGCAGACTAGAAAAATGAAACATATGTATATTAGGTCATATTAGGTTCAGTTTCTATCATGAAGCATAAAGATGTGATATACTGTTCTGTACGAGTAAAAATGGACATCAATATGAAACTTTGTGGGTTTAAACAAAAATATAACAGTTATCGATGGTCTCAGATTAGTTATATATAAAAAAAATCTAAATCTGTTTTAGAAATAGTCACCATTTGAAGATTGTCATTGTCGTAAGAACCTAAAGAATGCCGAAGACTCAAGTGAACTGTATGAAAGGTCATTGATGACATTTTTTGTGTCCTTCTCCACAGGAAATATAGGGTCGTAGAAAAGTTTCTTGGAAGAAACAATAATGATGATCTAGTCCCAGCCCCCTGCCATGGACAGGGACAATTTCCACTAGAGCAAACTGTTTTAAGTCCCCTCCAACCATGTCTTGAACACTTCCAGGGATGAAGCATCCATAGCTCCTCTAGGCAAGACTTTCCATTGCTTATTGCCCTCAAAGTATGGAATTTCTTTCTGGTATCTAACACAAATGAGTTTAAAGCATTCCCTCTCGACCTATCACAATAGACTCTTGTGAAAAGTCACTCTTCATCCTTCCTGTGGGCCCCGTTGGGATACTGAAAGGCCACAAGAAGATCTCCACAAAATCTTCCTTCTCCATGCTGAACAACCTCTTCAAAGGAGAGGCGCTCCAACCCTTTGGTCAGCTCTATGGCCCTTCTCTGGACTAAGTCCAAGAGCTCCACGTCTTTCTTGTATTGGGTGCCCCGCATCTGGATGCAGCGCTCCAGAGCGGGGCAGAGGCAGAATCCCCTCCACCACCCTGCTGGCCACACTGCTTTGGAAAAAGCCCAGGTCATGGTTGCCTTTCTGGGCTGTGAGTGGGCATTGCTAGCTCGTGTTTGAGCTTGTTGTCAGCCAACACCCTCAATTCCTCCTCCTCAGGATGGCTTTCAATCTATTCTTGGCTGACCCTTTATTTTGCTTGGGATTTCTCTCATTCAAATGCAGCAGCTTTCACTTGGCTCTATTGCAGTTCGTGAGGCAAACATGGGCCCACATCTCAAACACATCAAAGTCTCTCTGGATGACATTCCTGCCCTCCAGTATGCATTATAGGGCTTGATGTTGTCAACAGACTTGCTGGAAGGGTTTACTCGATCCCACTCTCCAGGTCACCAAAGATGTTAAAAAGTACTAGCTCTAATACCAGTTGCTGAGGAATGCCAATCATTGCTGTTCTCCACTTCTACATTGAGTCATTGGCCACAAAGCTTTGAGTGCAGTGATTTAGCCAATTCCTTATCCACCAAGTAGTCCATCTATCAAATACATGTTTCTCCACTCTACAGAAAATGATGTAATATAGGACAGTATCAAATGCTTTTCACAAGTCCGGGTAGATGACATTAGTTTCTTTTCCCTTACCCACCATCATTGCAACCTCATCGTAGAAAATCAGATTTTTCAGGCACAATTTGCACTTAGTGAAGACTTGTTGGCAGTCATTAATCACTTCTTTGCTTTCCACGTACCTTAGCATAATATTCTAGCATCATCTGGTCCACGACCTTGCCAGGGATAGCAGTGAGATTGACTGGCCTATTTGTCCCCTGGGTTTTCATGTTTCCCTTTTTGAAATTGGGGGTTATTTTTCTCCTTTTCTATACTGTGGGACCTTCTTCAGACTGCCACAACTTGTCCAATATAATGGATAATAATTTAGCCACTGCATATACCAGTTCTCTCAAGGGCCCGAGAATGCAGCTCAATTTCCATCAGCTTGTGTGCCTTCAGGTTCCTTAGGTGCTGTCAAACTCAGTCTTCTACAGCAGACCACTCTTCATTGCCCCAGGCCCAGCCTTTGCCTTTGGCAACTTTTTTGATGTGGCTACTGCACTTGGCAGTGAAGACCAAGGGAAAAATTTATTGAATACCTCAGCCTTCTCCAGGTCCTACATTACCAGATTTTTTTTTTTTTTTTTTTTTTTTTTTTTTTTTTTTTTTTTTTTTCCAGAGAGGGCACACAATTTATGTAGTCTTCCTTTTATCACCAATGTACTTACAGAAGCTTTTTTTGTTGCCCTCTCATTCCTGGGCATAGTTAATTCTGTCAGTGGCTAGTTTTCCTAGACTGGCATGTTGGAAGATCTTTCTATATTTCTTCCAGGCTACATGTCCTTGCTCCACTGTCTGTAGGATTTCTTTTACTGTTTGAGTTTGTCCAGAAACTTGTTCATCCACACAGGTTTCCTGATGCTTTCGCCTGACTTCCTTTTTGTTGGGTTACATCACTCCTGAACCTGAAACAGATGATCTTTTAGTATTAATTAAATTTCCTGGGTCACTGTTCCCCCGAGGGGTTTATCCCATCCACTCTAGCAAGCACATCCCTGAAGATGCCAGAATCTTCTCTGTTTAAGTACAGAGTAACAAGCTTGCTGTGTGGCCTCCTTGCTGCCCTGTCTGTATTAGTTGCATTTGCAAATCACACTGATATAACCACATCAAAATATATGACCTTGTGTAAAATCTGTGCTAAGTATTTAATTATTTGTTTTATTTTACTACTTGATTATGGTTTTAATTTTATTATTGTTCTTTTTATTGCCAGTTTAGCCATACTTTCCAGTATCACATATCCTTGGATGGAACATGTTTTTGCTAATGTGGTTATTCCAGAAACATGACAGGCCAAATTAGCATGGTTTGATTCCTGAAAAACATGCGAAACACTTCTTGATGGTGATCCTTTCTTCTTACTGCTCATGACAAATCTACCTGGTTCCTGATACAGTAGCTGACTGAAGCTTTGTACTGTGTTCAAAGACCTCTGAGAGGTTCAAGGTATTGTACCAAGGAGAACATCTTAATCTTAGTAATTTTTTCATTCTTGAGTCAATTTATGAACTGCATGGCAAAATATAAAAAACACTTAGATGTGATAGGCAAGCTGTAGTGCAAATGTGATATGAGGTAGTATTTCAGTGTATGCCGCTGAAATGGAACCTATTTTATAACTCCTAAGCTGATTAGAAAATTACATAAGAGAACCTGCAGTATGATGAAATATTTTCTTCAAAATTCTAAAGAATTCTGGTTCTATTTCTTTTTTACTTTAAATCAGTTTTAACAAAGCTAACTAATATTTAAATTTTCAAAACACTTTTTTTTAGTACAAGGCTTTATTTTTTCCCAGGTGTCTTCATTTAGGGCAAATTTGGGAGGAAACTTCTAAACAGGTTCTTTTAGAAAGAAGATTTAAGTGGCCTCTCCTTTTATTGGTTTGGGAAAAGATTTCTTTGGAGAAAAGTGGAAAGAACTGTTTATTTTACAAGTAAAGTATTTACAAGCATGGAAAATGAATAATATTAAACAAGAAAACTTTTTGCTGTTTTGAAGAGATGGCAAATTCAGAAAGTTTTTTTTTGTCTTGGGGTGTAGCTCAGCTCTCTCAGTCTCCTATCAGTCCCTCCAGCGCTGGAATGCAGCATCCCAGGCCCTGGTGGGCCACAGGTGTGAGCTCTGGTGTATGTCCGGATTTTCAGTCCAGAGCAGGCTGATCAGTTCCAAGAAAAAGAAAAGCCACAGTCCAGGGAACCTCTCTGCTTAGCTAGCTAAAACTACTAACAGCAAAGGAGAGCTCTGTCCCCCAGTCTGTCCGTGCTGCAGCCAACACAGCCCGTGAGAGGCAATGCGGGGAGCGAGTGCAGTGACTGCAAACAAACTGCGGCTCCTTCTCGCCACCTCCGCTCTCTGAACCACTCATAAAGGTGCAGAACTTAATATCCAGCATAAACAGAACAGACAGCTGGGATACAAGCATCATAAAATCACCCCAGGACACTGTACAAACTAAATTTACTTGTGACCATAAAATCCACAGATGGTGCAACTAGCAGTCTATCTCCAGATCCTCATCTGTTTTAAGAAACTTTAAGCAGAAGTCTAGTCACAGTTTACATGGGAATTTAAATCACACTTTATCTTCAATGTCCATGCTTATGTTCAAATTAATTTCAATATGACACCATCTTTATTATATGTGTTGTATTCATTTATTTCCCTCAAGGCTTATTCACCATGATGACTGTCTGGATAGGAATCTATATCCCTTGCTAGTCAAGAAACACTGGCTATGTTCCAGAAAATGCTTTGTGTGCAAGATGTATACAGCAAGGTATGCTACATTCTTGATGCTATTGTTGTCTTAATTAAGTCTTTCTAGGTGCTGCTACTGACTAAAAAAATAGTAAAAATCAAAGCTCTGTATGTGTTTCATAATAATAATAATCTTCACTCTTCAAGCAGTTGATCTCTCTCTAACCAGGAAAAGGCTTCCTGCAGGTAGTGTTCATTTGGAATTGATTCAGAAGTTTCAAAAGAACTAACTTAGTAAGAGATTATTTATTTGGCTCATGTTCTTTTGCAGATGTAGAGCTTGACTATCTTACCAATTACTTTTGAAAATCCTGCTTTTGGGGGAAAATGCTGCATTTTCCTCCTTTGAAAGATAAGTGTTTCAAATTCATTTATCAGAAATCATACAGCACTTTTGTTTAATCTAGCATCTACTCAGGTATAGATCTGTCCAACTCTAATATAATGAAATCCAGAGATTTTTCGAAGGCATTTAACCTTTACCACAGGAAACTCCTAACCTGTACCTGAAAACTGTGTGCTCTGCAGCTGTTCTTGAGGGAACTCTTTGTGATTTTCTCCACTTAAAAGAACAGAATATGAATTTGGTGCTCTTTTATATACTTTAGTGATGTTAATTTAGGTACGAGACAGACTTTCAATTAACAGTAGAAATTTCTCTAAAGACTAGGCTAGACTCCCTGATTTTATAGATCTGAATGATTTACTTGCAAAAACACTGGTTGCCTTTTTTTCCCTCAGGACAGTTTATGCTCTCAACCTCTGTTTGACACAGCAACTGTGTCTTCATTGTCTTGCTTGTTTGGCCTTAGCCTTCCTGGAATCAGGCAAAAAGCCAATTCCCCTTGAGATGGGAGTCCATCCTAGTGTTCCTAGAAGAGCCCTGAGGATGCTTTCACAGGGGCCTATAATCTGTGAGGCATTTGGCCATAAGGGGAGGTGGAGCCAAAGGGTCAATATGGGGGAAAGATGGGATGGGGAGGGCATTACCAGAGGTGATGTAAATGCGTTAAATTAAAACCAGGATTAAGCACTAAGCTTAAGTGGGGACATGCTAAACCATAGACAGTAGAGCTGCTTTGGCTGGCTGTCCAGTGTGTTCTAATCTGTGCAGATAGCGTCTGTAATCACCAGAGGCCTTCAGCTGTCGTGGCTTCTTGAGTGCTGTTATAAATTAATTACTTAGTGACATGGCAAGCCTTCCTTCTACATGTTAACTTGTGTTCATGTTAGCTTCAGTGCATGTTGGAGGCCTCACCTTGTCTTGTCTGCATCATTTGGGTCCTGCTTTTAGACTCCTAAATGGTTTTGATTATTCAGAGGAGCTTGGGTTAGTACATGTCTGCTCCATTTCACACTTTCTTGCATTAAGGGAAAAAAGATTTATCTTTTATGACTTAGATGGCCACAGGGTGGATAGAAGATTCTTGTTATTTTTTTTATGCACAGTATCAGCTACACAGGTTTGAGGAGTTTCTCAGGAAGTGCTGTTCTCTGTATCTGCTGGAATTGACATGGAATGGATGTGAAGTTTGGAAATGAGTTGTATGCATGGGATGGGAGATATGCAATATAGGTAGTACTTTGTGTATATAAAATTATTACTGATGTTTGTTGCTGCCATCCCCAGTCCTGAGTTAAATGTTGAGATGTTTGCCAAAAGTGTGTTGCACTCATGAAAAAACACTTTTTTGTAACCTGCAGGTGGGTAACCAACAGAGACAGTCTGGCACCAGGGGATCCCTGTTTCTTCTGTGATGTTTGTTTTCGGATGCTCCATTACGATGCAGAAGGCAATAAACTGGGGGAATTTCTTGCATATCCTTATGTTGATCCTGGGATTTTCAACTGAAACTGACAAGCACCAGGATTAATTCAGTGAATTACATTATTGAATCTGTTGTTCTGGCTGTTAAAACCACTGGAAAGCTCGAGGTTTGAGCACACGGCTGGGTTTCAGGTTAGACGTGTAATCTTCTCCCGTGAGCTGCAAGGAGCCCTTTGCACACCAGAAGTCTATCTGGTGTATTTTTCTTAGTAAGTATGATTTTACAGATAAGTTGGCGTGGAAAAATATAATACACTCTTACATTACAGTAGTTTGGATGCTATGGATTGTAAAATGTAGATGTTTGAGAATACCTGGGAAAAGAAACCGTGATTTTGAGACGCTCTGTGCATCCAAGGGTCTGTAAACCTCTGAGGATGAGAACATGATGTGTATTTGTCTTATCTTGAAAACTCAGGCAGTTGCCATATTTCAACAAGGGTGGATGGCACTGAATTCGTAGGGAGGAGAATGCTTTCTCAGAGAGAAACTCAGAATGCTGATTAAGCTCTTGGGTCTTTCCTACAAATAAAAGCTTACATCTGAAAGCTTCTGCTGTCCCTGGTTTCAGACTCTGAGGACTGATTCTGTAGAGAGGAAACTATATTTCACCATTACTGAATTGTAGCCCATCTTTAAAATAATTTTGTCAACTGTTTACAGTGTATGCAGTGTTCATTGTGCACCTTTTGTTTTAATATTAATATCATTCTATTATTGTAAGTAATTTTATTAAAATGTGGTGAATTTGTAGTTCCTAGTCTCTTCTTAAACTGAAACTCTGTCAAGACAGGACAATCCTTTTTTTAGAGTCTTCTGGAATTAAGAGGATGTTAGTGGAGATCTCTGTTGTCTAGGAAGGTTAGTGCTAACTGCTTTTCTTTTGAAACCACAGCTAGTTCTGTGGGCAGACAACCAGACAATCTGACAGTATGCATATAGACAGGAGACAAACTGAATCCTGTTCAGGTCCTGTAACTGCAGATTCTGGCAGTGCTGACTTGGTCATCTTAGATGTCTTGAAACAAAGGTATCTGAAGCACTTGCCATTGATCACTCCCATATCTTACTGCTTTCTGGTGGTGTATTAAGTCATGTGAATATAAATCTGCTTTTTTTAGGAGCAACAAAAAAAATGGTTTTTTTTTCCTGTCTTGTAAACTAGCCAGCTGTGTATTTTAATAAACCGACCACTTGTAAATACCAGGTGGTGATAGTTCTCTTATCCTTCAGGAATCTGCAGAAAAGGGATGCCATGCTTATCACAACTGTGACAAATCCAGCTGCTGGAGTTGGGCTGCTTTGTGGTGCAGCAGGCAGCTGCTTTAAAGGTCCTTTACAGCTCTTGTTGCAACTTCAGCATTTGCCTCACAAGTTGCTACTCCTCATCTTTTCCCTATGTCCTCCTCTTCCAGCTGTCTCCCATAAATATAGAGGCTTCCCAATCCCTCAGTATTGGATCGGGGATAATATAGAGAGCTAGCTCAAGTTCTAAAGCAGCAATCAGTAAGTTTTTTGTGGGAGCATTTTTTTTCCCTTTCTTTAGCCACAGAGAGAAGGGAGTGGCAAAATGTGAGTTTACTCTCATTAAATTAATTTGCCTCAAATATGCTGTCTCTCACACAACTCATTTATCTTCTTAATTAAAAGTTAAGGTAAATATATTTCAAAATTGATGTCCCTGCAGATTAGGAAGTTTTAGTGGGCCAGTCCCATACTTCAGTAAAGCAGAGAGAAGCTAGCCACAGTCTAGGTGTGGGAGTTGAGAGCTTTCAGCGCTTAACTACAAAACAGAGAAGAATTGTATTAGAAGCTAGACATGGTCCTGTTTCATATTCAGTGATTCATTTAAATGACAAATGGAACAAAAAGGTTACAGTAAATCATAGGTTTTAAAGATTTTTAAAGATCCCAGAAGCTGTCACAGGACAATTGGGTCTGGTCTTGATTTGATAAGTCTTTCTGAATGAGTCCTCTAAGTGAAATCCAGCATTGCATACAGTGCCCATTTGTAGCTAAATCTCTAGGACATCAGCTGGATATTTGTTTTAGCAACTTATTAAATGCTGTGAGTGTTTTGATGATGAAAACATACAAGCATGTTTATTACTTCATGATAAAAAATTAGAAAAAAAAATTCTTTTTGTCTGTATGCTGCTAGTTGAATCTCAAAAACATTAACCTGAATCTGTGGTTGGCTTCTGGACTTGATGTTTTTATTAAACACCCAGTGATTATAAAGCATGATCCTTTACAAGTTATTTCAAACTTCCCAAATGTCTTGCAGATTCTCTCCCAATGAAAGTTTTTGCCTTGCTGACAAGGTGATACAAAACTCTTGTTTCTTGTATTGAGGAAGAGGAGAGGTCCCTCTAATTTCACTGTTAGTATGAAATTCCGAAGCAAAACATGATTCATATACAGTGCTGTAGCACTTCCTAGTGCTATCCGGGCACTTGGAACATTACCACAAGAGTCCCCTATGTACTTGAATGATGAGCTATTCAACAGGGCTGCACAATATTTTATGCTGCAGTAAACTCCATTCTTGAAATAGGGATGCTATTATTAAAGTTAACTCTGCTTTAAATTTTGTGCAGCTGTGTTTTCTTAATTAAGGAGGAACCTGCCTTATTCCTTGTGAGACCTAAGTGACTGCCTACTCAGTCTCAGCTCTTATGTTTGTATCTTTCAAGAGACAGTTTAGGGCCACTCAGGCATGAAGGTGACATGGTGACATGACTTTCTACAGTCATGTCACACTTCATGAATTTAGGTTATTTCTGGTTTGTAAATATGCAGTAAATTTAGGCAGCAAAGGCCCAAGCAGCTGTATGTACAGAGTGATCGTTTCACACAATCTTTCATCACACAGACCTTCATCTCTGCATTCAATCTCAAGTCTGAAGCAGTGGCACAGTGAGCCATTATCTCTGGAACAGTTGTGACAGATGAGTTAGCTTATCAATACTTCTGTGAAAATTAGGTGGGTTTGGCTATTCAGCATCCTTGTCAGATATACAGTACCTTCCCCCTCCCCCTTTTTTCTTTTTTATATAAGATTTGGTAAAAAGGGATGGTCAAAATTTAGAAATGCTTTATGTGAGGATTTCCAGTAACATCTTTACAGAAATACTTTCAGGGGTAAAAGTGGAAGTTGTTTGAGTGTCTTGAGGTTTCAGTAAAGTACATCTTATGACTAGCTGGAATGTGGAAATCCACAAAATCCAGCATATAGTAACTAACCTCTATTTGTAAGCTAAATGAGAATGCTGCTTATCTGATGGTCAAGCTGTACAGCTGTATCAGTTATTCCCCTTAACATCAGTGTTTTGTGAAGTGCTAGAGATTGCCAAATGTCACAATCTGTGGAGGCCAGTCATTGGGGCCATCTGCCAAAGACAGTTCCATACTGGAGCTGCCATGGTGATTGAACTTGAAGGTTTAACTTCTGGTATTGTCTTCAAGATCTGAAAGCTATTGAAACACAGGAGTAGGTAACCTCGAAATGTCAGAAGCCAACCTGGCAAAGCAGGAGGCCAGGTTAGCTGAGTAGGGATATTCTTTTTGAATCCAGGCAGACCAAGGTGTGTGCTTTTGGAAGCAAGGACAGGCAACATGGGAGGAATATAGAGATGGTGCTCCCCACTGTAGTGGGTCATGTGGTCAAAGCCCAGCTGGGGTTGAAGCTCTCCAAGACTGTGGGCACAATAAAAAGAGGGTGGGTTTTTAAATATTTCAATAGCAAAATGCAGTGCAGAAGATAATCGGCCCTCACTTAAGAGGATAAGGATGGTCACCTCACCAGCCGGGACATAGACAAGTCAGGGATGTTTAATCCTTTCTTTGCCTCCCCAGCGTGGGTTATGGGGCATGGGGGTCCCTGGGTTTGAGGACCAGGACTGCGAGAATGATCAGCTCCCAGTGGAACTTTTAATTTGTGCAGGATCTGCTGGATCCCTTTTAAGTCTTTGGGGTTTGATGGGATTCATCCAGGAGTACTCTAGAAGAGCTGTCTGATGTCACTGCAAGGTCTGTCAATGATTTTTGAATGGTTTGGGGACTTCGGAGAGGTTCCAGTAAACTGAAACCTGGCTAACATTGTCCCAGTTTTCAAGAAGAGCAAGAAGGATGACCCTAAAAACTAGAGACCTGTCAGTCTCACTTCAGTGACTGGTAAAACTATGGAGCAGATTATTCTGTGAGTTCTTGAAAATACCTGAAGGACAATGCAGGTTTCAGTCAGAACCAGCACAGCTTCACGATGGGAAAGTTCTGCTTATCAAACCTAATTTCTATTTATGACAAGGTAACACACCTAGTTAATCAAGGGGAGCCAGAACAGGTAATCTTTTTGGCTTTCATCAAAGCTTTCAATACAGTTTTTCACAGTATCCTCCTGGAAAAAAATGTCCTGTGCACAATGCAATAAATGCCTCCTGGAATAGGCAAGCAGCTGGTTCATGGATTGGGCACAGGGGGGTTCAGTCAGGGGTGACAGCAGACCAGTGACCTGTCACTGTTGGGGTTCCACAGGGCTCCGTCCTTGGCCCTGTGCTCTTTGTCCTCTTTATTAACAACCCAGACGCAGGACTTGAATGAATACCAAGTTTGCCAAGGGTATTAAACTGGGAGGAACTATTGACTCCCTTAAGGGCAGGGAGGCCCTGCAGAGAGACCTTCATGAAGTGGGAAGGCTGGGCAATCACCAACCGTATGAAGTTCAGCAAGGGAAAGTGCCAGATTCTGAGATGCACCAGGGATGGGGCAACCCTGGATGTATGGACAGACTGGGAAATGAGATGCTGGAAGCAGTGCCATGGAAAGGGACTTGGGAGTCCTGATCAATGACAAGTTGAATATGAGCCAGTAGGCACAGCATCACCAGCCAGGCAAGGGGGGGATTGTCCTGCTCTGCTCTGAGCTGGGGCAGCCTCACCTTGAGTGCTGGGGGCTGGTTTGGCAACTGCAATATAAAAAAGACATGAAACTGTTAAGAGAGCATCCAAAGGAGGACCATCAGGGTGGTGAAGAGCCTTAAGGGGAAGCTGTATGATGAGTAGATGAGATCACTTGGTCTGTTCAGCCTGGAGGAGACAGAGGGGTGACCTCATCAGAGTCTACACCTTACTCATAAGGGGAAGAGGAGAGTCAGGCACTGATCTCTTCTTTGTGACCAGTGATGAGAGCCAGGGGAATGGCCTGAAGCTGTGTCAGGGGAGATTTAGATTGGATCTTCAGAAAAGGTTCTTCACCCATAGGGTGGTTGGGCACCAGAACAGCTCCCCAAGGAATTTGTCACAGCACCAGCCTGAGAGAGTTCAAGAACTGTGTTTGGACAGTGCTCTCAGGAACATGGTGTGACTCCTGGGGAGTCAGGTGCAGGGCCAGGAGTTGGGACTTATGATCCTTGTGGGTCCCCTTCAACTCAGCATTGTTCTATGTGTATTCTCCAGATTCTCAAACTCTAATTTCTAACCTGGCTGTCCTCTGTCAAATCCCATATACAAGTTGTTCTAGTATTGGGCAAAGTCTGTGTTTCAAGAAACACTCTCTTTAGAGGTTTGTATCTGTTCATTCCCTTTCATGCCTCCAGGAATTAAAACACTTTACCAGTGTTTCTGTTAAAATTGTAGTTAGGGGTCCCCAAGTTAATGCCAAAGCGGTAAAATCAGAACAGTACTAAAACCAGACTCATGTTTTTCCAATGAATGGTTTCCTATACAAGGATGTCTTAATCAGTTCAAAATTCTTTAATTTCATAAATTGTTCAAGACAGTGTTTCCAACCATTCTGCATCAACAGGTTCTGTGAGAACACCACACTTTTCCGTATACTTACTATACCCAAAAGCAAACAATAAAAGTCACATTGCAGTAAATTGGCACAACGTGTTTTGCAAGAACAGAACTAAACTTATTAAAAAAAACCCAAAACAAAACAATGAAGTATACTCATACATTAGCATGGTAACAGCTATAAAAATGCCGCTTTCAACTCCTACAAAACACAGTGAAAAGACATCCCCAACAAGAGTTGAAAAACTGCACAAACAGAGGTCAGTATCATAGGAGGAGAGGAAGTTTTATACAAATGAAGCAACTGGAGAGTTAAAAGTATTTACACTTTTTTCTGCTATTAACTAGACAAACATACAGCAGTAAGTTAAAAATAGACTACAACTCTAAGTCCTGTAACATATAAGCATTTTCTAACTGGGATTTTCATCTTTTGAAATGTGTTACCTGTTAATACTGGATATAACTATTGGCAAAAGTGTTTAAATACTTTAAAACAAGATTAAAAGGGCCCTTATTCCACAAAATTTAACTTCAAAATACTATGCTTATAAAATTATTTAGAATTTTAGCAGTCTATAGATTTCAATTGCAAAACTTAACAAACTTCTTTAATTTGTAATTTAAAAAAAAAATCAAACAACAAAACTCCAGTGATGTCATTTGTTTTCAAAGGCAGAATCATCTGCTGGCTTTTCAAGCTCTCTTTCTTCACATGTCCTAAAAACAAAATAAAGCAACATTACTGACCACATACAAGGGCAGCAAGCAAGACTCATTCCAGGTGATTGTACAATCTAGAGCAAACGAAGCTGATGAACACCCATGAAGTCTGGAGAACTGAGGCTGTTAGTGATGCCAGTTGTAATGTTACTGCAGCACCCTCAGATCTGAAGCTAAGCTGGCAGAGAGTGGCATCACTATTGATAGATGTGATGGGCAGTGAAGGGCAGTTATTCAGAGCTCCGTTTTTATCTGTACAGTATGTCAGTTTAGGTGGAAAAGTGCTCTAGCTTAATATGCCTTACCTCCTGCCACTGAAATCCACTGTATCCCTGAACACGGAGGTAACCTCAGCAGTATGTATTTTTACCAAAAACACAGTGAAAAATGTTCTTAAGTGCCAATCAGATCAGAAATTTTAAGTTACAGAATTTTTTCCAAAATTTCTGAATTACACCTTTAGAAAGGCACAGAAGTGTCTTCCTTCTGCCTGCGGGAGAAATGTTCAGAACTGAATATAGTCCTGTGATTTAAGAGGTTCACCAGCTCTTTGCTTAGAGTGAGCCACTCAAGTGTTTTGGAAATTATTTACTTGTTTTTCACTTCTAAGAAACAAAATATTGTAAATAAAAATGTACAAAAAATACCGAATGAAAGGAAGTTTGTATGCTGCAGTCGTGGAGCTTGAATTCAGACCTGTGGATGCATTTCTGAACATGCACTGTATTTGCAAGGGATTTATTTAAAAATCTGGTTTGTTGCTGTTAGTTAACAGTAATTTCACAGACTCTATGTCCAAGTAGTCATACAGTATTTTTTTGGCAAGTGGCTTCTTTCTTTGTCAAAGTCAAAGATCATTGTAGTGTAGAGTTCAAAGCCACAGCAAACACCACACACATACTTAATAGAATCTGTTTAAGAGGACTAGAATATAACCTCTAAGAGAACCTACACCTGTAATTCCACTATGTTCCTATAGCATGCTGCTTGTTCAGACCAAGTAAGTATTTGGCATAAGTGGTTGAAAACTCCCAAATCCACTTCAGTACTTCTGAGACTGCCTCACAGTATAAATACCAGATAAATTTTCATCTTAAAGGGTATTTTTATTGTGTTTAAGTTGACCTTACTGTAAATAATAGTCAACATTCCACTTTTTATATAATTTTAAGATAGCCAAAAGAATGCTAGGCAGCTGCAGTTTCTCCTGATGTGCATGAAGACAGTGATGAAAGGAGTTTTCATCAATACATACTGCTAAACAAGAAACAATCTCCGGAGTGCAAGGTGCAGAGTGGCTGGAGTAAACACACTTCAATAAAACAATTCAGCTCTAGGATAATTCTGGGCCTTTTCTACATTTGTTTCTAAATTCTATTAAGTGTTTCTGTAAGAGATTCATTGCTTGTTGTTTCTATTTACAAAATACATTTTTCACCAAAACCAAGTTTAAATACTTAATGCAAGACAAATTCAAGCTTTCTTACGGCTTTGTGTTTAAAATGGTAAGTGCATCCACCTCTATAAAGCATTCAGACTTCTGGAATTTCACAAGCTTAAGTCCTAGCCTGTAGTTAACCTGCATTTGAGTGATTCTGTAGCCAAATTGTAGAAAATTATTTCAAGTGGCTTGTCTGTTGGTGACAATACATGAATTCACAAAAAAAAAAAATTCTCATTAGTTTCTATAAGACTTGGTTCAGGCTTCCTTTGCTTCCAACTTAATCGTCTAAAACACAGGAAAAAGGTTTTACTTTGCCCTGGTCCATCACATGCTGATTCTCTCCAATAGTAGGACATCCTGTAATGTTTTTTAAGGCTCCACCACAGCATCAAGTGAAATAATATTTAAAATATTCATTCAAAGCTTAAACAGAAGATTTGCATACTGTTACTCTTCAAAGTTGAGAGCGAACTGTGAAGAAAACAGTACCTCAACATGATTAAGTAACTTCAATCTACTGCTGCTCTATTTTACGTGATTAAGCTAGAGCAGCACAGAGCCTCAGCTCAGTAACATTATTACTCACTTTTTCTTACTGCCAACTTCATGCCTATCTTTCTTTTCTTCAGCATTTTCTCCATTGTGTTGTGACTGGTTGGTGTCCTGGGATTCAGACCCTCCATTCAGAATCTTTGAACCTTTAAAATGAAAGACCAGGAAAGTGGTACTTGCAGGGAATAAAACTAAATTATAATAGCCCCTGATAATTTCTTTACCTTAATCAAATAAAACATTATCAGTATTTTCCCCTTACCTTGATACCCAGATAGCTGAAACAACAAAAGACACTTTTAGTAATGCACCCCCCCCCCTTGAGTGGGCATTTCTATATTAGGAAGTTTAGCTAGAAAGTTCTCTTTTCCCCTGTTAATTGGCTGAGTGCCAGGAGAGAAGCTCCTGTTGGACCTCGCAGCTGCTCACAAAACTTGTACCCTTCCTATTCGCAGGGTTCCAATAGGCCCAGCCTCGACCATCGGGTAGAAAAGCAGACAAACCAAAGGAATCAAACAAAGGGACATTCTCGAGGTGTCTTAGCAGGTGGTGGATCTATCACTCTGCTCGGCTTTTGTATTTTATTTTGTACCTTTTCAGTTATTTTGTCAAACTCTTTTGATTTTCAAGACACTCTCGACCATGCTGTCTCGCTAATTATTATTCAGCCAACTCTCAGGGCTGGACCCTCAGAGCTTAAGGGGCACTTTCCCGCACCATAACACTTAACTGATACAGCTTCATCTTCTGAACATTTCATGCAATGTGCCTCATTCCATGGTTTTAGCAATGGGAACTGAACAGTTTGTATTTTTCATGCAATTTCAAGTTCTTCCTGTGCTTGCTAGGCTACAGATCATAATGCTTGTTTGTATTCCGAGCAGGGGGAAAATATACTTCAATAGTAAATTTTTTTACCACTCTAACCAGGTCAGATAATTTTTGGGAATTCTTGTTATTTTAACTGTAGAAGTTAATAGTTCCATCACATCTCATTTACTCCTGACTCCAGCAAATTATGTATAATCAAAATAAAAGTTATATAAATAGAAGAGTTTAATGATAACATGGATTGTTCAAGCAGGAAAACAGCACTAGCTAGAAGGCGTATTTAGTGAAGTCAATGCAAAAATATTTAACATGTTTTAGAATTTCTATGATGACTGAATGTTTTGCTGTGGAATTATGAGGCAGTGAATTTTGTGTGAATTGTTGAGGAATCTCACTCTCTGAACCAACGGTCCATTTTACTTGAAGCTGCAGATTTTTAAAGGAATTCCTCTATTAAACTACTGAGCTACAGTAAATTTTTAAAAATCTGAATTTTTACAGTTTATCTGTTTATACTATCTCAGAATCAGTTCTGAACTCGAAGGCCTTGTTACAAAGCAGATAAACTGGTGCTGTACATTAAGCACCAACAATTACATCATCATTCTGTATTGATTATCATTGGGAAGATAGGGTTCAGCAGTTCAGTTTTAAAAGGGCAAAAGAATACATGTAAGGATCAGATTTTCTTTTCCATAAAATATCCCTCTACTCTGATATAATTTCTTCCCATTCTCCATATGACTGGGCAACAACATGGTATTTCACTGTGTTCTGCTGAAGTGTTAACCTTATCTGGAGTGGCTTCACTAGCCAGACTATGCCCAGGAAGCCTCTCAGTGTAGCTTCTTTGTTAAAGTGTTAGTTGTGCTGGGCAATGGTTTAGAGAAAGATCTGTATGGAACCTCTACTTTATCATACATTCTCTCACCAGAAAATGGTGGGATTTAAAAGTCATCCTTGCCTTCTTAGCAATTACAAGTAGTGACATTCCTACTATAGTTGGGTGGCCTTGGCACCTCATTTACAGTAATTTGTTTAATTTTCATCTGGGTGGCTTAACTTCTGGATGGTTTTCGGAAAAAAAACCCAGTTCTGCTCTCAGAATTCAATTTCAAAGTAAATGTAGTTTCTGTGAGGTGCTTATGGAGATCAAGGACCTAATAATTTGAATAGATGGGTTGAACGCTTAAACTGCAACATAGCTTTCCAGTGTGTCTATCTCATTTTGTTCCTCTACTTAAAAAAGTATCTATTTCAGTACTGATTTCAAGCTACTGAGCACACTTACTATGGAAAGCTTTTGATATCTTGCTGTAAAAGTGCTCATGATTGATGTGGAACTGTTCTGTTAAGAATATAAATACATTCTTCTGTCATAAATGTTTATTTCTTTACTGTTAGGCTGGACTACTTAAGTTGCATCAGGAATGTAACATAGAAGTGGTTAAAAGTTGCTGCTACACATGGTAGAACATGCATGATATATAAAGAGGCTAATGAAGGAAACTAAGCAGTTTCAAATTCTCCCTCAGTGGCAGAAGCTTAGGTACCAAAAAGCTACCAGAGGAATAGAAGATTGTGTTGGTTTTGGCTGGGGTAGAGTTAATTTTCTTCAAGGTGGTGAATATAGGGCTGTGTTCTGGATTTGTGCAGAATGCAAAGTTGATAACAGAGATGTTTTTGTTAACTCTCAGAAGGGCTTACACACAGTCAAGGCCTTTTCATGTTCCCACACTGGGGGAGAAGTTGGGGGTGCATGGGAGGTGACACAGCTGAGACAGGTGGCCCAAACTGACCAAAGGGACATTCCAGACCATACGGCATCATGCTCAGTATGTGAACTAGGGAGGAAGGATGAGGGAATATATTTGAGTGATGGCGTTTTGTTTTCCTATTGTGTGTGAGGGGGCCCTGCTTTCCTGGGATGGCTGAACACCTGCCTGCCCAAGGGAAGCAGTGAATTAACTCCCTGGTTTGCTTTTATGTGCACAGCTTTTGCTTTCCCCACTAAACCATCTTTATCTCAACCCGTTAGTTTTCTATCTTTTACGATTCTCTTTGTGTCCCTGATCCTACAGGTGGAGGAGTGAGCAAGAGGCTGTGAACGGCTTGGCTGCTGGCTTGGGTTAAAGTGCAACCATGGTAGTATGTCATGCTATTTCACATTTAATGTTTGGTTTTTTAAAAAATTCTATAACATTATCAATTACAGAAGTAAAATCTGCAAGACTTATTGCAAAAGCCACTTCCTTTGCCAACTGAGATAAAATGGCCATGGTAAATGTTACATTGAATTTGGAAGTTATTTGTAGCAGTACTGTCCTTGACAACTTCAGATATGAAAAAGTTTTCATGGACTGGTGAACTCCTACATTAAGGATATTTTGAAGTTGGCTCTAAAATTATTGGAGACTAAGTCCTTTATGTGACAAGAAAGTAAAGCCACAGTGACTTACCTGTTTGGTCTTTTTCCTTTTCAGTTTTTTTGTTTGCTCCTTTCTTCCCCTGTTCTTTGGTTTTATTAGCTTCTTCATGCTGCTTTTGCTCAGCAAGTGATTTATTTAGTACTTGGGAAAGAACAGAATCTCCTTCCCCAACCAGAAACATGGTCTTGAACTTGTTATATAGCATTGTAGATTTCTCCATGATAACTTGGCTAATTTTAAATTTCCGTATCTGAAATAAAAGTAATAAAACAGGCTCCACTTAGGTCCTTAAATCTCTGTAATTTCATTACAGCCTAAACTCTTCATTTAAGATACAATGAGATTACAGACTTTTGCACTTCAAGTGTCACAGAAACACAGAACTGCCAGGCTGGGAGGGACCTCAAAACATGTCCTGGCCCTACCCTTCACAGGAAAGGAAGCCTTGGTCACATTATCAAGCTCCTTTGATCCCATCCCATCCCATCTTGAAAATCTCTAGCAATGGAACTCCACCACATCCCTGAGGAGATTGTTACAGTAAAACAATTGTTCTTACTGTAAAAAAACCCATTTTATATATATATATATATATATATATATATATATGTATCAAAACCTCTTCCAGTGCAACTTGTACCCATTGAACCTCATCTTCCCCATATGACTTTGGGTGAAGACAAAACCCACTCTTTGCAGCAACCCTTAAAACTGCTGGAATAACCTGATGACTTTTCCAGGATGGAAGGAACTAAACCCTTTAGCCCTTTGATTTTCTTCATGGCCCTCCTCTGGGCCCTTTCCAGTCCGTCTGCATTATTCTTGATCTGTAGGGATCCAGACTGGACAGAGCACAGTAAATAAAGCTGGTACTAATTTAAGAAAACATACAACTTACTTGAACTAACATTGAAAATCTCACCTTCTTGAGAGTTAAGATCATCTCTGTATGTTTCTGAGCTTGTTGCATTGTGACTTGAAGGGATGCAAGCTCATCAAGAGCCTCAATACACCTGTTCACATCCTGTATATAAACAAGAAATTAGCCTGAAAACTTACATGTAAGTAATCTTTAATTAGCCATACTAATCTAACTTCAGTGCTCAGTGACACCTTCCTATAATGTCCTTAATTTGACAATGTACTTAATTTTAGAACAATTTATATAGTCAAACTTATAGCCAGCAAAAATTTAACACCAGTTTTCTCTTAGCTGCTCCCATAAAAGGCAAATTATATTCGACTAAGTTGTAACATTTTAACAAGAATTTTATGCTTTCAACGTACATAAAGCAAGCTTTAGGCTGCTTTCATGGGTCTAGTACTTCTATGCTTGAAGCTGTTCGCGATAGTCAGGCTTTACCATGCATAGTTTTTCACAAGTGATTAACCACTGAGAAGTGAGGAAAGCACCTTAAGCGGATCATATTTAATAAAGAGAACTGTACTTATACACTCCCTGCCCCCCTGTATGCTTTGCCCTCTTTTTAGGTAAATTTTCACAGATGAACCACCATCCAGTCTGAGGAGCTCAGCCATGCCTTGCAGTGATTCCTCCACTGGAGCAGACTGGAAGTGATTAAGTCTATCACAAGGCAGTTCCCCCCGACTCACTACCAGAACCTGGCCTCCAAGACCCAGAACAGCTCTGTGTTTCCCTAGCTGGAACAGCTTGCTGTTCCTCATGCTGCCATACTTCTTCACTCACACTATTTTCTTATCTTTGTATTTTCTCTAGATGGAACACTCCCAGCTCTTTTGGCTTCCTCTTTTTCAACACATGCTCCAAGCCCTTAGTCCATTTTTGTGGCCCTTTACTAGGCACTCTACAGCAGGTGTGAGTGTTGTTCTGGGGAGCCCAAAATACAGTCCAATGTCTCACCAGTGCCAAGTAGAGGGCAACCACCACATTACTTCCATGTTCTAGCAACTCTCTCTGTGCAGCACAGAAAGCTGTTGGCCACTTTAGTGTAGTGTATTAGTGGCCCATGCTAAGCTTGGTGTCCACCAACACTGCCAGGTCATTTTCTGACAAGCTGCTATTCAGCCACTCAGTCCCCAGCCCACGCTGGAGGCATGGCATTATCGCTCCACAGGTGCGGTACTGGAATTGAAGTTCATGAAGTTCCTGTTAGCCCATTTCTCCAGACTGTTCAAGCCTCTCTGGATGGCAACACCATCAAACCTTTGATTTCAGTTTTGTATCATCTGAAAACTAGCTATAGGTGTGGTTTGTTTCATCATCATCCCAATCTTTGATGACATGTTTTAATAGTATTGACTACTAGTGAGAGGCCTCTAGCTGGACTCTGCCACCGATTAGTTTTTTGTGCCCTGCTGCTCAGCCAGTTTTCAGTTCACCTTTCCAGCTGACTTTTTAGTTCAGACTTCGTAAGTTTGTCTTTGAAGCTGTACTGAGAAACAGTGTCAAAAGCCTTTTTAATGTTAATAGAAACAATATCCACTTTTTCATCCACCAAGCCTGTCATGTAAAAAAAGGACATAATTTTAGTCAAACATAACTTCATCTTCATTAACCCACGCTGACAACTCTCAGAGCTCTTACTGTACTTCATATCATTGGAAACAATTTCCAGGAGGATTTTCCCATCACATTTCAAGGGATTGGTGTGAGACTGACTGGCCTGTAGTAACCTAGATCCTCCTCCTGCAAGATGAACGTGACATTTGCTTTCTTCCAGTCCTCAGAACCAGTCCCTCATGACCATGACTTTTCAAAACCAAAATGGAGTGAATGGACAATGGCATCATCCAGCTCCTCCAGCACTCTCCCCTTATTCTGTATTGGGTCTCTGTCTAAATGTTCTCTAATTTAATCTTTGTCCTCTGAGCATCAATGTTTTCTTGTTTTCATCTTCCCATGGTCTCAGGGACCTAGGATTCCTGAACAGAATTGTACAAACAAAATTGAGGTCAAGATGACACTGGTTACCTTAGCCATCACCTTTTTTACTGGAGCACCTATCCACCTATCCCATTCAGAAGCAGGCCCACATTTTCCTAGACTTTAGGATGAATCAACCTGGAGAAGGAGGTAATCCCTAAAAGTAAGCCAGATCTCCTTGTCCTATCTTCCCTCTAGCATGCTCTCTCAATCCTTCCAAGCAGATCCCTGTAGAGGACAAAGTCTGCTCTCCTGAATCATGGGCTGTGATCCTTTTCATCCTGCTCCCTTCTTCCTGAACTTCACTATCACAGTCAGTGCAGCCAAGGTTGCCCCTGACCTTCATATGCCCGACCAGATCTTTGCTGTCTGGAGGATCAGGTCTAACAGGGTGTCTTGCCGTATCAGCTTTTTCATCACCTGTGTTAGGCTATTACCGAACCCCAGAAGCTCCCTGCATTGCTGTGTTATCCCTATGTCCCTCCAGCAAATACCAGGATGTTTTAAGCTTCCATTTAGAATCAAAGGTGTCTCCCCACTGTCTTAAGATGACTTAATTCTCTACTTCTCCTTGATCAGGTGATCTGCAGTAGACATTTTCAAGGTATCACTCATTTTGCTTGGCCCATTAATCCTGACCCATAAGCTCCCAGCTGGCTTTTCAGCTGTCCCAGTGCAAAGCTCCACACATTTCAACTGGTCTCTCACATAAAGTTATCCTTCATCTTGTCTTCCTAGCACCTGTCTTTCCTAAAGAGCCTGTAAACATACAAGGGAAGGCTCACCTCACTTCTACCTGAATCTGATACCAATGAAACCACAGCCCTGTAACTGCAGAGAGATGTCCAGTTCCCCATGACTGCTCCTCACACTAGATGTATTAGTGTACAGCCATCCCTAGGAGAAACACAGTGGTGCTGGTGTTCCAGAAAGGTTATGAGGGTTTCCCTCATTATGTTGGGCTGCCAGCAGTTCCTCATTCAATGTGCTGATGCTTGTGGTCATGCCACTTCAGTCCTGTTCTGCAAAGAAATTCTGTTGATTACAAGGTCCGTTTACATCACCCTGCTGACATCTGTTTATATCTGATTGCCATCCTGCTCCACCATTTTCCTTCTCTGCTGCCATTCCTAGTTTGATGCTCTTTAACCAGGCTGACCAACCCCTTGACAACAAAATTTTTGGGTGGATCCTGCCACCTCCTAGCACATTTATCCATTCCTTTGCAAAGCTTTTTCTCAATAAAGGGATCACCACCTGGGTCCATTACCATTACCCTTAGAGTCACACAGCCATGCTTGATACTTTCCAAGTGTCCCCTGGCTGTTATCACTGGTGCCCAACCTGAAAACCTGCAGTAGCAAACAAATGATCATAAGGCCAGGAAGCTTCAACCGCCTGTCACTAACATTCCAAATCCAAACCCCTGACAAGCAGCAGATTTCCTTTGACAGTGAGTGGAGTCAGTGGACTGGAGCCCTAATCACTTGTATCCTACTACTGCATCCAGTGTCCTGGTGTTTCCACATAGGTCAGCAAGCTGATCTGGCACCAGATGTTCTATTTAACGTAATTCTATCTCAGTGTTTCTGGTAAATAATTTATTATGTAGTATTTTCAAACAAAACAGATTTCATTTGCTGACACTCATCTTTCACTGCCCACAGTAATCACATTTAAGCAGCAGTTGTATCTCATATGGAAAAAATTAATTTTCCGAGTATTAATTAAAAACAAGAACACGTGCCAAGTATTTCCTACTGGAATTTGAAACACGAATCAGTTAAAAAAATACATGTACTTACAAGATTATCAATTTTCAGGGAATTCTTTATTTCTGCATGTATCCTTTGAAGCCTAGAATCCACTGAAGTTTCTGAAGATTAAAAATAATACTCATGAATATTTGTTAATCAGGTTTGCTTTTGCAGAAATGATTCCACAAGTATGAACCTCATACAGAATGCAAAAGAAAACAGGCAGGCATCCTACATGCAGGTGCACACATAAATACAATTAGAAAAGAAGTACACAGCTTTTTAAAACTGAACGTTATTGGCAACCACAACCCACACATTTTTTTCCTTAGGAGTTACTGCTGAAAAGAATTTTCTATTCCAAAACACAGCAGTTGTCCTCTAATTGTAGGCCAGTTTTAATAAATATTAAGAGTTACAAAGCTGGAAGACCTTCCATGACAGGACACCTGGATACTGATGGTTTGTTTTCAGTAAACTGGTCATGATTCAAGTTACAGTCCAAACCCATCCAAATAAAATGTTCCCAGTACACATGCTTCAGATGTGTGAAAGATGAATGGACACTGCATTCCATAATTCACATGTTGAATGCCTGCTTGGATTTGGTATGTATTCTGAACAATAATGCAAGCAAACATTTTCCCTTATGTCAAACCCATCTTGGATAGGTTTAGGTAGTTATATGCTCTCTTGCTGCAACATTGGGTTGGATGGAGTCCATGCCACTGAATCTGTACTATACTACAAATTACAGATTACAGACAGTGGTTTGGATTGTCCTCAAAGATGGGAGTACTAAAAAAGGAATTGCTTATCCCCATGAAGGTCAGTCTGCAGGCATGGGTTAGCAGACAAGACCATAGAATTCCGAATCTAAGCCTCCTACTTAGTGAGAAGTAATATTTAAATAGTTTCAAGAGATCCCTCAGAGTTTTGTGTTATGAGAAGATACAAAGGAAAAAAGGATGGAATAACTGAAGTGATCTATATCAAAGAATAAAAGCTTTTTTTGTTGTGTTCACAAACAGAAGAGATTGAGGTTTAATAGCTCAAATGACAGTGAAGTCTGAATAGCAAAGACCTGTTCTACTGCACTGCAGAAAATGCACTGTTTTATAGACCTGAAAGAAGAACCATGGATCGAACATCTCAGACTGAGATCTCACACAGCCATCCTTAGCAGTATATTATCAGCCACCCTCAGCACTACACTATCTTATCCAGGAAGAAATTCCATTCAAAACACAGTATGACCAAAAAGAACTGTTTAGATTCTTTAAACTAACCTCTCTTCTTCTCAATCTTCTTAACTTCTGTCTTCTTGCCTTCTTCTTTATTCTGCCTATCAAAAATGTTAAAATGTTTTTACAATGTTTTAAAGCCTGCTTTTTTCCTCCAGTTTCTGGATGAGATTCAATATTACAATGTGTTATCTCACTAGAACATTAGCATGCAAAAACCACAAAGAGCCAAACCCTGGTTTTTACAGACAAACAATTTAACAAAAATTAATTAGCTAAGATAATGGTGATAAATCCTCCATACTCATAGCCATATTTTTCTAGAAGCTGAAAATTAAAGGATTTTAAAACCAAATAATTTCCAAACTGTATTTTGGTTTTTGTTGCATATTAACATATTAACTGGTAAAATGGCATTATACGGAACTAACTTATGGAAAAAAAAATTATCATGACAAAAGCAGTAAAATTATTTACCATTACCACAGAGAATTTATGGAGAGATCAATTAATCATAATCAGTTCATATATGACTATTTTATCAAATAATTAATTGCAACAGTATACATGTTTTACAACTGGCCATAAATGCATCAGTAATAATTTTAAAGTTCTTGAAGGAAGTAGTAATACAGCAAATAAAGATTTATTACAAGTGTAGAGAAACCTCCTTGATCTTTCCCCAATTGTATCACTGAAAATAAACCTGAGACTCAAGAAAAACTAAGAAATATCTCCATTTCAGTTATAGGATGAAGACAGGCAGAAATCTTTGAAACAAGCTTTTGAGCTCTTTATGCAAAGATCATGAACTTCTGTTTAACAATCCCTCAGTTTTGTCTGACTGAGGGATTTAAAAGGCTACTTTTAGAATTTCATATTGCAGCATATCATGACTAAATGTCCTGTGACTAGTTTTCTTCCTGTCATACATTAGTACATACATAAAACATGTAGGCCTGCATGTCTTATCATCTTCCATGTTTCTTTCATAAAGAACACAAAACTTGTCTGCTTCAACAGGCAGTACAATCTTAACAATAGATAAACTTTGTATATGTACAGAATAGTGTACAAATAACTTATTAATTAAATAAATAGTAATGAAGTAGCTAGGAGAAAATGGAAACTATGCTGATGAACAAAATGATCAAAACATGCATCAGCCTATACTAGTTTTACTTTTTATCAATATTGAGTTTTGTGGTATTAGTCATCAACTGTAATTAAATTCATTATGCATTCACTACTTCTCCTTTATCTTACTGAAATAAAACACTATTTACCTCCAATGCATAAAATATGACAGCTATTTTAAAGTAAAAATTTGGTTGTTATAACTAAATCAATATATGACAGTTTGAGTCCCAAAATCAAATCAGCATGTGTTAAATAGTGCTATATTAAAAGCTGCTAAGATGCAAAGGCGATTTAGTATCTCCAAAACTGGAAATGCTTAGGTTTGCCACAAGCAGGTAAGTATTTATGTTAGGTCTTCAGAGGTGTGACAGGAAGAAGAGGAAAGATGCCTGGAGCATGAGAACAAGCTACAACCAAACCCAAACAAACTACCTTTTTGTTAGTGAATGTGAAAAAGACAGGATTTTTTTTGTTACAGGTAAAGGGGACCTTTATTCTCTTCCTTTCCTCCAATTTTTTGCCTTGTTCTCCTCCCTTTCCTCTGCCTCCCACCAATGGTGGGGATGAGAACATCAAGCTTCTTCACTCATTTGGAGAATAGCAAATGAGTCAGATTTCTTCCTATTGTCCTACTCTCCAAGTTCCTGATGGGATCTTCTCTCTATTCTTATGTTTGATCCAAGTAATCTTCTATCTGTTCTTGGTATCAGTTAACCAGCTTTGCAATTACCAGAGTAATTATTTTTAACTTGTTGTTGGAGCATGTGCTCCAACTGTCAGACAGAGAAGGAAATGCTTTCCTGCTAACTTATGCATGCCATACCTCATCAAAAATCCATAACCATGGATTAATGGGACCTACCAGGTCCTACAAATTTAATCCAAAAGTTTCAAGAAAAATATATGGCAATCCTGAACAGTTTTTCACACTGATCCATTTTCACATGGATATTAAGTTAGTTCTAGAAAGAACACACCAGCTGTCCTCTGCTATAGATTCTACATCACTGAAAGACTGACATCACCTTATTTCTATGTTCCCTTCTTCCTATTCTCCCACAACAGAACATTTTGATTCAAGAAGCTTTCTACCCTCCCCTCAAAAAGAAGTTAAGATAAAAAACCAAAATGGGCATGGGGAGAGAACAGCAGAACACAGTGCAAACCAGTGTGGACATTTTTCAGAAGTTGCACCTCCTGTTAGGCTCAACATATTCCTACAACTTGAGGACATCCCATGTTAAACTATACTCACGATTCAGATTCTGTCTGTTCCTCTTGCTTACGCTTTCTTTCTGATACTTCTCTCTCATGTTGGCTTCTTACTGTGTTTCTTCTGTGAGCTGCTGGAAAGCTTCTTCCACCTTTTTTCTTCTGTTTTCATTTGGCATTTTATGATTGGAAGGAGAAAAGTAACATTATTAAATTATTGTTTCTGTAAATGGATGAAACTAAGTATCTTTGAAACAACAAGCAACTCTACTCCATGGAGCAACCTAACAAACACTGGCATTCCCTGAAGCTAAACACAGTTTCATTAGTCCTTTCTCCTTTTTTTATTTTCAATACTAAGCACCAGAGGACAATACTAAGGGAAATATTAAGCACCAGAAAAATGAAGACATTACAAATTGTTGGCTAGAGACAGTTTTGTACCTTTCAAAAATGTGATTTCAAGCCACAGGTTCTCCAGATGCACTCAAGGAAAACAACATGTGTCTTCCAGGGAACAGAGATTTAAAAAAACCCCAATAAGCCTCTTGACATTTAAATCCTTTGTTAATAAGGTGTCTTAGAAAATACTAGAAGTTCCTGAAAGAATTATTTCAGAAAAAATACAGTTCTGAACCTTTTATGCTATATATCTGTATACTAGACACACCAGACTCTTATCATCAGTTAGATCTAGCATTAACTTGAAGAAAGTTCTCTAGTGATACTACTTTCCTCTATAATAAATTTATCAGGAAAACAAAATTAAACCTTGTCCCCTTCTTGTTCTTCTCCTTCATCTTCAGAATCTGAAGCTGATGCAGAACCCACTTTTGCAACATTTTTCCTTTTTGGTTCAGCTTCTTTCTTTCCTTCCTTTTTATCAAATTCCTTCTTCGATTTCTCCTCTTCTTTCTGACTTTCATCATCTTTTTTCCCTTGCTTTTTGGGCTTTTCTTCTGGTCCTTTTTTCTTTGACTTCTCCTCCTCATTAACACTAAAAGAAAAGAGTATTTAGGCATCACATGCATTATCTACAGTGACTTAAAAGAAAAACATTCTAACTCAGGAAGCTGTGTCTTTTTAACCACATAATAGTAAAATGATTATGTTAATTCACTTAACTATTCTTCAAAAATACTCTTTCTTTGAAATTAAAACCCATTACCTGTGGGAGAAAAAAACCCCCAGCAAATAAGTATCAGTATGGAGGGCCTAATGAAGGTAACATTAATTAAGTGCATAGATCCTAATCCAAGAAGTTTGTTCTCAGTGAACTCCCCAGACACAGATGGGTCTATAAGACCCAGAGTGCATATGCTGTAAACTAGGTTTACAAAGTATACTTATTTAAGTAGTTCCTATTTTGAAACTGTGGATCTATCAATTTATAGAAAGCTAAACCTATGTTCAACTTTTCCTTGAGTTACTAGAAGTTACTAGACTTGACCAGATCAGAACCAAAGATGGCAAAACCAAAATTCAGGTAACTAGCAGTGTTGCAATTTCATCAGAAGAGATTTCTGAAACAAAAATATATGAAAAGGAAAACACTAATTTATTTTTGTGTGATGTTGTATTTTTCTCTTAATAAATAGCTTTCCTCTTCACTCAGCATACAGTTATATAAGGAATTTTGTACAGATTTGACAAGTTCAGAAGATTAGGATCTTCTCTCTCCTGTTTTAGAAATGTTCTTCCTTAAATTACTCTGTATTATAAAAACATCTACACAAATAGTAACTTATACTGAACACTAAAGGAGCAAAAACCTGTCACGAGTCATAATCTTCAAGTCTTAACATAAAGAGCAACACAGTTGACAATGAAGAAGCTTTATATTTAGAAAAAACTCACAAGTCACCCTCTGAAAGACATGATGGTTTCACCAACTTGGGTCTCCCTCTTGGTTTTGGAACTTTTACTTCAGAAGCTAAGTTATACAGAAACAACAGGTTAGTCCACAGCCACCATCTGTTCCTTGTCTATGTGTCAAGATACTTACTCAACATAAGGCATCAAAATATACAACCTAACTTCGTTACTGTACAGAATTCACTTAATCAAGGTCTCTTTGAAAAGTAAGCGTTGGCAGTTTTTTAGCTGTTGTGCTTTTTGCAATCTATGCAGTTGCTATTTGTTTCACGTTGCATAACTGAGTCTTAAATTAGATAATAAAACCCCCGACATTAGAGAATGAAAAGCAGTTACTTATGCCTACATTTATTTTGCTGTTTTACTTATAACTTGGGGTTTCCATCACTTTTCAGGCTAACAAACCACTGTCAAGAAGTTCTACCACCACACTACAGTGTAGATCAACCTCTTAATTTTCTCAGATTCACCATATTGTTAGGAGTAAGGCAAAGAGCCTGCCTTCATGGCACTTATGTACCTCAAATGCTTGTCCAGTATCACAGTGACTGTGCTGTCAGGAGACCTAATATTCAGTGTTTAAACTCTTGTTGATCTTAGCACAGAGCACTTTTAAGCATCCTATCAATAACAGAAAAGGCTGCATAGTATATTTTCCAAATAAGTTTTTAATATAAGAGGCAAAAGCATCTCTTACAGATCCTCTCCTGCTCTTATTGACAGTAGTTAGTGAAAACCAGCAAAAAATTGTAAAGATAAAACCACAAATATTAAAAATGCATATTTAGTGCATATAATCAAATGGCAGAGGGGGATGAATTAATACCTCATATTTCCTCACTGCTTCCATGGTAAAAGTAATTAAAGTCTATTAAATTGTGATTCCACTGTTCTTATATTGTCAGCAAATACAGAGAACTGTAAATTATTTGTTTCCCTGACTAGGTGCTCATACAGTGTACTTAACTGCTGCAACAACTGTCTTCCAAAGCAGTGATTAGTGATCAAGCATATTTGAAGCTTACCATTAAAGTGATATCATTGCTAATTTGAAAGAAACCAGCATTACAGTTCTAACTGTAATGGTTCTAACAAAACATTCTAAAAATATCAGTTATATTTTCTTTTTATTTGCCCATAAATCAACACAGACTATCTAAACATCTTTTTAAACAAGTCTCTTCAGCTCTTGTTTTGTTTTTCTCGTCCTCTGAACTCCACCTACAGGCTTCTTATTTCCCCAATTCTCATCTTTGTGTTTTATGGATCTTCTAACTCTGTCAAAGTATTTTACAGATATTTAATGAATACAAACCTTTATGCAGCAAACCTGCCAGAGAGCTCCTATCATATATCTACACTTAAGCAGTATTCTGCAAAGAAGACTGACCTATTCTAAAAGATAATACTTGTACCCCAAACAAACCGGTCTTTAATTTAGAAGACTAAACATTAATACTAACAATTTAAATCCGTTTATGTCCTGCATTTATCAACCTGAGATGTTTTCTCACTACAATCTATTGGCAAAATCTGCCTTTAGCATGAAAAAGTATTCTGTAGTACTTCAGGGGAAGGAGATAACTCCCTGACTAATTCTACTAAAATATTTCTGTGGTGAAAAAAATTAAATCATTCTTCTGAAGTTACCTGCTGGTCTTCCTCTTTTGGGGCTTACTTTTGGAGACACTGGTCCAGTAGTTGTTGCAGCCCCTGCTGGTGCTTCCTCAGCTTCAGCTAGTTTTTCAGACTAATTTAAAGAATAAATTTCACCGGTGAAAAAACACATGGCACCAATACCTCAATTACTTTCTCAAACAAACACCTTTTGAGTTCTGGAAATATGTTATTATGCGATTGCTTGTACACACAAAAGAAGTCTCTGAACTTAGTAATACTTATAATTAAGTATATATGTCTTATATATATAAGACATATACTTACACTCAAGAATATATGTCCAGAATAAAGGATGACTAGAGTACAGATACAGCATGCTACTTTTCTGTGACAAATATACTAAGGTCACAAATATTCATCCTGCTGTCAGCTGTAACTTTGGAAGGTAAGGCTTCAAACACAAAATCAACATCTGCCCTACTTAATTCTAGTTTCTAGTTTGGTCAGTGCCCTGATCTGGCTTGCTTTGTGACCACAAGAACAATTAAGCCTAGCATATGCTGAGCAAGCAGCTGGAACTGTCTCCTTCAAAGTAACTCTGTACTCTCCCAGGTTGTAGAGACTGCACAAATCACAAATCTGTGAAAAAGGGGAGTATTTCAGTTGTTAGTTCAATGTGAATAAGATGTTAAAAGAAAATTTTCAGAGCTTCAACACAGGCTATTTTATTAGCAGTTTAGCAACAGTTTATTTGTATTGAGCTGTTTGGGAAAGATAGAGACTTCGTATTTAACATCAAGTTAAAAAATAATTAAGATTTGTAAAACACACTGGGAAAACTTTTGTTCCTGCAAATTTTTCAGACACTTGAAAAGGGGGAGTAGAGTGTCACTTAAGTTTATGCATAATCCATCATAAAAGGAAATAACATCCAGTATTATCATATCCAAAAAATCCAGTAATGTGAAGTAATTCAGTGTATTGCTACCTTCCTTTTTCTTCCTCTTCTAGCAGCTTTAGGAATAGAAGCATCATTTGTCTTCACCACATCCTGTGAGGGTTAGAAATGTTTCTAAGAATCTTAATAAAATAAAGATATATTTCATTTATTTTATTTTTTTTTACACGACTGAAGCCTCTGGCACACTATTTAGACAAGAATCTTGTACATGACGCCACTCCTCTTTTAAATTATTAAAATCCAGAATTATTAGACATTATGAAGAAATTCTTTACTGTGAGGGTGGTGAGGCACTGGAACAAATTGCCTGCAGAGGTTATGTTTGCCCCATCCCTGGCAATGTTCAAGGCATGGCAGGATGGGATTTTGAGCAAACTGGTCTAGGAAAAGGTGTACTTGTCAATGACAAGGGGATTGGAACCAGGTAATTTTTAAGGTCTGTTCCAACCCAAACCATTCTATGATTCTGTGATTATCTGATCCTGAGAGATAAAAAATAAGTACTAAATAATATTGTGTTCTAAATAAAGCTGCTATGTAGTGATGTTTTAGTCTGTCTAGACTCTTTATCTAGTCTTTAAAAGTGGTACACTTGCAATATAGTAAGTATAAGTGATAAGTGATAAAATACAGTCTTCTAACTGTTTTACTTGAACTTACAGACAAATCAGACTAGAAATTTCCTCTCTGATGAAAACTTCAATTTCCAGGAGCTTCAGTAGAGAGGTATAAATGTGAGTGAACACACAGAAAGTTTTACATAATTAAACACCTCCTGAAACTGCCACAGTAGTAGTAACTGTAGTGTCTTAATACTCAGTAATAGATTTACACCAATAAACAGAATATTACAATGTTCTCTGTTACATAGAAAAAAAGCTCTCACATACTTCTTTACTGATTTTGTCAGAAGGCAGATCATCTTCCTTTGAAGTATCCATCTCCTTTTCTTCTGTTTCAGTTTCTGTAGGTAAGTTATTATCCCCTTTAGGGGATAACTGCAAAGCAAGTCAACAGAGGATAAAAAAATGCATTAGAAAGTATTTTATAGTGAAAAGAGAATACGCTTATTACCATCAGGCTGCACTTCACTTCAAGTAGTTTAAATCTGTAGGTACATTCATTTCTTAGGTACCCATTCAAAGTCTAATCATACAGGACTACTTCCTCTTATGAGGAAGGGCCAAGGGAGCTGGGCTTGTTCAACCTCAAAAAGAGTCAACTGAGGGGACCTCATCAATGAGTACAAATGTCTGGAGAGTGGGTGCCAAGAGGATGGATCCAGGCTCTGCTCCATGATGCCAAGCAACAGCACAAAAGGCACTGGGCACAAACTGATGCACAGAACTTCCACCTCAACGTGAAGGAAGAACTTCTACTGTGCAATGACCAAGCATTGCAAAAAATTGCTCAGAGAGGTTGTAGAGTCTCCCTCCCTGCAGATATTAAAGAACAATCTGGACACAATCCTGTCCAATGTCATCTGGGATGACTCTGCTTGAGCAGAAAGGTGAGCTAGACTACGTTCCTTCCAGCCTGACCCATTCTTTGATTCTATGTGAATAACCCTCCAAGCAGTTAAGGGTACCTGTCATGGCTGTGCATCCTCACAGGTTCTCATGCACCTGCTCACTACAGAGCATAGGAAATTGAAAAGTCCTTGGTTTAGGATAAACACTACTTGGCAAAAGCTAAAACATCAGTGTGTTATCAATATTTTTCTCAAACTAAATCCAAAACACAGCACTTAGCCAGCTACTAAGAAAACCAACCCTATCCTAGCTGAAACCAGGCCAAATAGTAAACAAACCAAAAGTAAGTTGTTTCATCATTTGTGAGATTGTAATTTACCCACTTTTCCTTGTTTTGTTGGATTTTTTTAAACCTTTAAAATACTAGTTTTGGTTTGGTTTTGGTCTTGAAAAATCGAGAGTTTGTAACTATTTACTTGAAAATAATCAAATTTCCTTGCAACCTACATATCTGTATGTCTTTAAGACTACCAGGTCTCTCAATTTGAATACTATTGTCCCACTTTCACACACCTTTTTTAAAATTCCATTTTTAAGTAACTACCTTTTAAAATTTCAATACTAAACAAAGCAACTATCACACAATATTTCTAATTATATGAAGATACGTAACATCCCTGAGTCTTTATACAGAGTACAATTTTAAGACAGAAGAATTATTGGTTCACTAAAACCAAAGGAAACCAGAGTACAAGGACTGGTTAATGGAACGTTATAGCTACATTAGTAAAAAAGAAAATAAAATTGCTCTGTATTTTGTCTCAAGATGATCAATTAGGCAAATCTATCCAAAAGGACCCAGTCAGGATCTTCCATTCCATCTTTATGTTTAAATGGCTCTATGCCTTCCCGTTTATCTTACTCTGTGCCAGCACTGAACAGCTTAAAAGCACTTTTGATGAGAAACATGAAGCTCAAGTCATTGGCATCCCCACTAGCACATGCTGCTTGAGGCATAAATTCAGAGTGAAGCAAACTGATAAATCAATCAGCCCAGCTTAAAAGAAGTTTCCCTCCACAGTACCAAATGCTAAGAACAAATGTGTTTATAGGCAGCATGCACAGGCAAGAGGAGTACTGTCCAAAAATAATGTGTTTCAAAGCATTGTTAAGGTATAGCAAATAGAACCCAAATACCCTCACATTCCACACTTGCAAGTACTATAAAATAAGGAACTCTAGGCCATAATAAGTTGGGTGAAATAATCCATCAATAATTCTGCAGGCTCCAACTCACCAAAACCATTCTCAACACCATCTATCAGTATACTACCAGTAGACTAATTTTTTTTCCCCCTCCAATCAAAAGACTTTTTTACCCTTGAATAAACAGCTACTGGACACTAATACTATTTGCAATGTATTTGACACATTGCAAATTCCTCAGTTGCAAATGTGAATCAGTACTGAAGGACAGCCAGCAACACCTACAGAAAAATTACATTAAATCTTGGCAAATAATCAAAATGGGAACAAAGGTCAAGAATAAAGGCAAGTCTATTCAAAATAGCCTGACATTTAATTTAAGGGCACTGCTCATCCTGTTGAGTAGTAATTTCTAGTAACAAGTAACAAAAAAAAAGAGGTACTATAAATGTCAATCCCACCTGCCTGACAAGTTCTGTTATTTTAGAATTCTATTCTTAAAACCTCTGAGAAGGGTAGACACACAGTATCTCTCCCATGCCATATGAGAAATATCCCCATATGAACAAAACATTCAAGAATAGAGAAAAGTTCAAAGCAGTGTATTACTGAATCATTAAAAATGTACAGTAAGCTAGGAAGCTTCACCTCTTACAATATAAACTATGTGTACTGCACCAGCAAATTGAAACAAAGATGTTTCAGACTGAAATGAATTTTGTTTTGGAAGGTTTCCAAGGTATGCACACATTTACAAGGCAAAGAAGCTAAACTCTATATAAACTACTGCATACCAATTTCTGGTTTAAGAGTTGAATTGAAACAGCTATGAGATTGTCTGTATCCTAAGTAGTTCACTAAGGGCATGGTCTAATTCAAGCTGATTCTTATAAATCTTTTCTGGCAAACACAGTTAAGTACCTTTGCACTGACTACAGACCCTAATGCTCTGTTCTGCTTTTCAATATAAATGATCACAACTGAAAGTGAATCATACCAGTCTATAATATGAAAAACTCTTGAAAAACAGAAGGGGAAAAGTTAACCTAATTCTTGATGATAATTATAATTTCCAACTTCTCCTGCCTAAGAAGTAATGTATGAATTTAATTTAAGTGAACTATGACATAGAAATACAGGCTGGTAAAGAAACAAATTTTCGAAAAACATATAGCAGCATAAAAAGAAAACAGAAGGACAAAAGTATTACTGTAAGTATACCTGAAGAGAAGCAAACACAGGGAAGTTACAACATTAAACTACTGTCAGTTTAAAGTATTTAAGTAAACACTTGGCAATATAGTTTTGACTTGAAAATGTTTCTGGCAGAAAAAAGCAGAAATTCAGTCACTTACTTTTGGGGCAGAACACTTTTTTCTTTTGGCTCCTGCTTTTTCTTCACTCCCCTCAGCAGGCTCCTGACTGATTTCTTCAACAGTTTCATTGATAGCAGTGTTAATGGCTGGATGGGGCTTCAAGGAAAAAAACCATCAAAAATGAGATCTAAATTCCCTCCTCACCTGATGTGTATTTTCCCAAATACATTACTGAAGAAAACATCATATCAAGGAACCCCTTACTAGAAGGACAAGAATATTAAATACAACTTATTTCAGTTATTTCCAATTATACTTTCAAACTCTAATGCTGTAACAACTCATTTTCACATTACCATACTGCAATATAAGTCTCTTCTTATGTATAATATATCGTAACATATCTGAAAGATAAAAAATTTATAAAATTGTTTTGGTAAAATACAACATCTGGTGCTACTATAAAGAAGTACGTTTTTAAATACACTATCAATCCTAACTGCTTCAGCTACTTGTTCCTAAAACATAAGCAGAAAAAGTATTAATTAATTAATTGAAAGTTAAAACCATAGTAACAGAGAAGATAAATCCTAAATTACTCTTTTTTCTTCCATTACATTGTGTATGGCTTTTCCCCTCTTACATACTAGTTACTTCAAATAAAGCTGGCAGAACTCCAGACTCCTTTTTCTCCCACTAGGAAAGTGGGTTTGGGTTTAAACCCAACCTACAATCTCCTTTCTGTCTTCCAACTCCCTTGCTAGCAGTTACAACCAACATCTGCAAAGTATCCATACTACTCTTAGAAGATTCCAGTTCTGGCAATGAAACAGAAAATATGGCTCTCAGAAGGCCTTACTAAGATTAAAAAAACAGTGGAGAACTGCTAGCAAACAACCAATTTTGCCACTGCTTGGGCCCATCAGAGGGAATAGTGGCATTTACAGAGCAGAAGCAGATTGCAGCTTCTTGAATCTGAACTGCCAACAGTGTGACCCACAACACCCAGATGCCAGCGTGCTCTGCTGCTGAGGATGTGCCAGGGACCAGAGGTATCCCGGGAATGTCACAAACTTCGATGCCTGAGCCAATGTCATGGCCCCCAGGATGCAGTGAAACTGCTGAGTCAGTGCCACAAAGCACCACTTAGCCAAGACAGAAATGAGTGGGTGGCAAGTCCCAGCAGAGCTCTACCCACCAACAGAGGAAAGAAGGATCTTCACAGGATGCTGCAGATTCCTGGTGGTGACTACCTTTCTCACTTTTTGTAATTCTTCACTTTTCCCTAGTTTTCTATTTTCTTCCTTGCTCAGTTCTTTGACAGTGAATAAAAGTGAATTACTATTTTGATCATCATCATTTGACCTCTTGTCACTTAATGTCGTTCCTGGTATATTTGAATTCCCCCAACTCCATGTTAGGGTGGTGGATGACTTCGGGCACACTCCCAGACTGAGACACATGCCCAGTAAAAGGACATAAAGAAGAAAAAATTGCAAGTGAATGCTCTATACTAAGAGCTGACAGGTCTGCCCCTGTAATATCATCTTGTATTCAGATTAAAAGCTCAATTTTGCCTAAACCTTCATGTGATCAAGTGGTTACCCACTTCCCTATGACCATACCTGCTGCATGCCCAAACACAAAATTTCCTGTTCATCCTGAATTTTTAAGCTCTCCCAAACTGTCTTCCCTGTTGTGTTTTTAAACTATATAACTTAGCTCTAAGAATCTTTAAAATCAAAGAGTTGTAAGTAGATAAAACATACAGATCAAGGAATATCTTAAGGTACACTCACATCCAAGAATACAGCTAAAGAAATGTATCCATTCACCTATGCACTGAATAGTACAACATATTAGCAGGCCATAATACATTATTCCACTTTAAAATATTGTTGGGAAAACAATGCATTTACTCATCAGTAGTACCTATGTTAACTTTCCTTTCTGTTTTCACAATCAACTAGTTGTCATCACTTTCAAGATCCCTCATGGTAGTGGGCAGGCCCCAGTGACATGGGTGGAACCAAGTCCATCACTGCCCCAAGCTGATCACAATTGGTCCAGGGGACGTGGCCAGCAAGGGGTGAACTGACCCACTTCAACATCCCACCTCACCTGGAAACAGATGGTGCCTTCACCCACGTAGCAATAGGAGAAGGGGGAGAGGGGATGGAAAGACGGTCATGCACAGAACAAGATGCCTGCACAGGGCACATGGGGTTCTGAGGCAAGAGAGATGCCAGAGTCAAGGAGGGACAGTGAAAGAGGAGACACATAAACCATTGCCCCAGCCAAGCTCCAGCCTAGAGGAGTTGCCTCATGTGGAGGAGTGCATTTAATGAAAGTAGCTCATGTCACTGCAGACTGAGCTGTGAATGGTAGGAGGCAGAGGCAAGAGATCTTGAACTTCGCGTACAAAGGGCACAGTAGCCAGCCAGGTGAGTGGACACTCGGAGACATCAGGAGCCAAGGACTCAACTGGAAGATCCAACAGCTTCCAAGCTTATTCTGTGAGGGTATAAATGTCCGGGGCTTCCTTTTCCAGGGTCCATCCCAGGAAATACCCAGCTAAAGCTGTTATTCTGTGGTTGCATCACAATTAAATTTATTATTTTATTATTAATTATTTAATAATAATACAATTAATATTAATATACAATTAATTATTTTATGGACCCAGCTGTCTGATACTGCTAAATGAAACTCAGGGTCCAGCCAGAAAGGAAATATTGTCTGGCTGTGTGAGTGTGGTGTGTCCAGGGAGCCAGCAGGGCATCCATTGGGATCACTGAAGCTGTCTGCTGCAAAGGGCATCAGCCTCAGCTCAGGTGGTGCTGAGTGTGACTATTACAGTGGTTCCTGGATGGTCAGACATGGATGTTCCCTTAACACTAAGCACTGGCAGAGGCGAGACCGAAGGTACATGGTAAGGCTGCCGGCCATGGAGGAGCCCACACCACACCTGCCGAGTAAGAAACAAGGAACAGCAGAAACAAAGTAACCACTTCACACCTGACTGTCTCCTATGCCACCACTGTCTTACCCAGGGGATACACGGAAATGTGCAGAGGAAACTGGGGACTAACAAAGCCAGAGCAGAGGTGGCTGAAGGGAGGCATGTTTCACCAACTCTGTTTTTTTGTCCTTTGTTTCTTGTTACCAGAATTAGTAACAAAAAACATGTATGTCAACTGACTAACCTGTACCAAATTGAATGTTTTGTTGTGTATATCATACCCCTTTTTGGCAAAGATGGTGCAGCCTCAGAAAATTATTTCAAGTGTTGCATATAGATAAAACCTTACAAAAGAAAGGCTTTGGAAAATCATGGTTCAGGCCTGCACATCAGTCTGTATTTGTGAGAATCAGCCTGCATTATCAGCCTGTTCCTGTGGGAACCAATCTGCACCTGTGTGAAAAGGGACTTGTACCCGTGAGAACAGATTCTGTACCCATGAGACAAGAATGTAAACATCTTCAAAAAAGAAAACCTGTAGCAAGCACGAGCAACTATTAACCAATGAACTGAGTAGCAAAGAGTTACTAACCAATTCTAAACCATAAAATACATTAAACCATATAAATATAAGCTGTAAACAATAAAGTGGAGCTATTTGTTGCATAAACTTTTTGAAGAAATATGCCTCATATACCTTTGAGGAAAAGGTATCTCATCTGTTTCTATTGCAACATTCAAGCACTCTGCCACCCTTAAAACAAATACCAGCTTCCCCATAAACTCCCCAGTAGTCCCAGGTTCAGCTCAGATAGAGGTAGTTCTCTTCTTCATAGCTAGTACAGTCCCGTGTTTTCGATTTAGTAATAGAATTATGTTCAAACTCATTGATTTTTTAGTTGTTGCTAAATACAACTTTAAACCTTTACTTTAAACCAAGGAAAACATTATATAGTTTTAAAAACTAAAACAGTGTTATCAACAAGATTTTCATACTAAATGCAAAACATAGCACTGCACCAGCTACTAAGAAAAAAACCTTACTCTATCCCAGGGGAAATCAGGGCATTACACATTCAAACATCCATTCCTTCCCTGACTAAAATATCCAGAAGTCCCATTCCTCAAAAAAACCTTAGCTGTTAAATAAAACCTTTTGCAGATGTACTTCATTAGCATCAACAAGGACTACCCGAAAGTAAAAACAAAAGCTGGCTAAAGGGCTTGATTTGCTCCAAATAAAACTTGCTTTTAATAATGCCTAAGACAGAGTAGAAGACTCTCAAAATGAAAGCTTTCTACAGTTAAAGGACAAATTCAGAAACAAATCTGCATGAATCTACTGCTTAACTTCACTTTTTCTGTAACTGAAACTGATGCAACCTTCCTGGTCAAGCAGGGAAACCCACAGGTGGCTAACCAGGATCATATCCAGCGGACTTCTAGGTACCTGCAAGAATGGACACTCCTCACTAAGCAACCTGTAGCAGTACTTGGTGACCCTCACAGGAAAAAACCCAAAAAGCTTCCTTATATTTAGAGGGAACTTCCTGTGTTTCAGTTTATGCTCTTTGCCTCTGATCCTGTCACTGGAAACCCCTAAAAAGGGTCTGACCCACTCTATTTGTACCCTTGCTTCATGTATTTTATTTCATGTATAAATTGAGAAGATTCCACATAAATTCACCAGGGCTGAGCAGTCTCAGCTGTCTGAGCCTCTCCTCACAGCAGAAATACTACAGTGCATCACATCCATGGCTTTCAAAGGTCTTTCTGTCCAGCATGTTAATATTCCTCAATTTGTATTGAGTAGCTCAGAACTGGATGCAGGATTCCAGTTAAAGCATCCCTACTAAGAGAAGTTTCTTCTTCCAGTAAATTTATGGTTCACTTAGAGAAACAGGACTTAAACATGACCTGCGGAAAAGGACCTTATTCTTTCTTTTCAATAAAGAAATAGGGAAAAAACTGCAAAGAACAACGCAATGGCCCTAGACAGAACCTGACTAAGAAAGTGTGAAAAGTGCTGAAGCTGAAGAACCTGAACAGAACTCAAAAGGTAAAAGGAGTATGTTGCAGAAAATCTGCAAGAAAACAGTCTGCATCTATCTCTTGGCCACATGTTTTGTGTCTTTTCCCAACTGGAGATGTATCTAGGAATGTCTCAGATTCTATTGAAAGCACTGCTTAACTGAAATGTCTAACTTCTGCAGTGAAAAAAATACCAGACAAACTTTTTACTGTTGATTATTTATACACAGATTTTAAGCTAGTTAGAATGACTGGCTGGTACAGCTAAAAACTGCCTCAGGCATCCACAGAGCATCTCTTCTCAATTACCACAATAAGGACACTGAAAAGGTGTATCAATTTGTATCTTACAGTAGCAAAAAGAATCTATCTCTTATTACTACAGTCCTTCCCACTGTGATGTGGGGATTAGTGTTTCTCCATATGCCAAAGAAGAAAGTGTACATCTGGAATACATCACCTTCAGACAATACTTCAGCAACTCTTTAAATCTTTGTCCATGTTCTCCTTCAAACTAGAAACATAGTAATATGGGATATCTTATGAAGTAGGAATTAACTGGTGCTGAAATGGGAACCCTGCATGTTGTGCAAAAACAGCAAATAAAAACAGAAGACAGCAATTCTTTTTATTATTGCAGCATTGCCTAGAAGACCCAATGTAACCAAGGTCAGTATATATCCAGTGTACACAGCAAAACCAAAAGCTTACAGAATGTCCAGAGCAAGCAAAGACAAAACAAGCAAGAGAATTTGTCTTCATATTAAATTTGGGTCTTTTTATGGGTAGCACTGCATAGCTCTGGTTTAAACTTGGAGGTCCTACAAAAAAGGCAAGAAACTAGGAACTACTGATGGACAAAAATTGAACCAAGTCATGTGACAGGGGCTAAAAGGCAAACATCACGTTGTGTCCTACTGCTAGAATGAAAATACTGCACACTAAGAGATCTTGTACTGAAATCTTACAAGGATACTTGTGGACATAGAATACATGGGGCAGAGTGAGAAACTCCAAAAAACCCAAGCACAGTTACAAAGGCATTTCAGGAATATACATAGTTGTAAGTACATATATATCTACAGCTAAACAACCCCCATCTCTACTTATGCTATTGATACTAGACACCAATAATAAACAGTATGTAAAATTTTTAAAATATATGAAATTTTGTCTAACCTGCAGTTAACCTGCAGTTAAACAGGAACAATAAGTCATTACCCTGTGTCAGGAAAACACTTAATGCATTTTCCCTCCTCCCCCCAAAGCAACAAACGTTTGTAGAGTCTGCGTAGCTTACCTGCTGATGAGAGAATTTCACTTTGGGATTATTGTCAATTTCCCACAACCCTTCATTAAAACCCTTTCTTTTATTTGGTTTGCCATATTTATCTTTATTTTCTGAGTAAGGGAATATGTCCTTTGGCCCCAAAAATGCCCTTAAGGAAAGAAAGAACATTTTAATTGGTTAGTCTTTTCAAAGAAGTAAGCACCAAGTGTTATTAAATATTAAATTCATTAGTACTGTAACAACCATTCTACCAGAGTCCTGAGTTTTCTAAACTTTGGCCTGCAATAGCCCAAAGTTTCCTTTACTACCACCACACATAGAGACTTCCCTCCTTTCCAGAGACTGTGTGTCTGGGCAAGAAATGCTCAACATTGCATCTTAAGATTGCAGCTAACAAGTCAGCCAGCTATTGTGATTCAGATCAATTCAAAACTAAGAAGCTTGCCAAAAAACAGAAAGAGCAATTGCTTCCTTGTGGAAGAAAACCATGCTTAAATGTTAAGAATAAAGCAGTCTTGAATATTTTTATTGTGTTGGATGTGAAAAAACACCTGAATATACTGACTGCCCACATATTTTTAAGAATGCTACATAAGAATGTAAATAATTCAGTAGTTTTTCAGGATCTGACAACAGAACCACACAGCTTGATTTATAAAATTTAAACAATAAAGACTTTCTTATTTCAAGTTTCTCCTCCAGTCATTTTCTTAATGAAGTAAACATGACAATTGTTTTATTTTAAAAACTCTTGGAACAGTCTTGATGTTGCCTGCATATTTTTTCCAGACAAACAAAAATCACTCCTATTCCTACTGTAAGCTGTCAAACTAAAGGTTTTACGTATTAGCTTTTCTCATATGACCAAGTCACAGTATTCACTATTAGTATCTCCAAGTTAAGACTTGGGAAAACGAGATACCATGTTACTGAGAACCAATATTATGGTTTATGCTAAAGAGCATCAAAGACTATTTCATTTCTGCTTTACCTTCACCGCCTTTTGAAGTTAGGATTTCATGGTAGCAATCTACCTGCTGCTAACAAAAAAAAATGTATACTTTGGTGATACATTCTCAGTTTCAATCCATGCCTAGACTTTGTGTTTGCAATTATATTACATCCAACTATTTGAAAAGTTGTAGATACTTGCTTTCTGAAGTACCAGATCATGGTAACATTAAACAGATACTTCTAAGCTCCACTCCACTATTTCCTTCATTATCTTTAAAAACAAAGGAGCTACTTTAAACTTATACTCCACTAAAAGGAGGAGAGAAAAAAGAGAAAACATAGAATCTCATGAAAGCTTAAGCATTTTCTACTGCAGCAGTAAACACTCATGTATGTGCACAAAGTATTAATTAAGCCATTGTCAGCTTAGACTGCAAATCACCTACCTCTTGGCAAGTGGTAGAGAGGATTCAGACAATATGGGAAACATGCACCTGCAAAGCTTACTTATGCAGACCAAAAAGATAGGGAGGGAGACAGAGAAACCGGGAGAGACAAAAATAGGGAAAAAATTGCCTCTTCTTCCCTCTTCTCTGAAAGGAAGCATTTTTCCAGTCTCTAAGCCTTTGCCCTTATTGTCAGGCATCGAAAAACACCCGAAAACAGCTACTGTGAAAAGGTTATGAGGCTTAATAGGCTGCTGCAGTTTAATCCTCATGTACCAATAAAGAAAAAGGAACAAGAATAACTGAATGAAAAGAGTACCCTAATACAGAAAGTCCAGAATCTTGAATTCAGTGTGACCTGTTTTGTCTGTGACCAAACAAAATTTGTACTGATATGATCTACTGCCACAACATATCCAAATAAAGTGTATATTAAAACAGTATTCATTATATTACTCTCCCTAGGTAGTAACACATTCAGTAGGGATTTTTTACAAAACCTAAGAGAAAACAAAAAACTGTGAAGTACAGGTTGTTATCCACAGTAATTTCATATTCAATTAATATTATTTCTAAAAGTCAAGTAAGAATTATTCCCAAGCCAGTCTTGCTTTCCTTTTCCCCCATGGTTCCTTTTTCCTGCTGTAACCATCCATGCAGCCTGAAACACTGTCATCCTTTGTGCAGGACATTTTAGCACGAGCAACTGATTATGTAGGTTTTCAGAGCTGCCACTACTTACAGTAAGATAGACTGTACACATACACCCTACTAAAATGCTGAAAGTAGAGCGTCTAACTTTACACAATGTTTAAGTCTTAACTGTGAGAAGCACAGCACAAAACAAGTTTATCAAATTTACTTTAATTCCCATGAAAAAGTACAAGAAATTTTTAACTCTACATAATTCCTGATGGATCACAGAACTCACTATTTACAGATAAAACCCTAAACACAATTACAGGCCATGGAAGTCTCCTTTGTCACCTGATCAGTTCCTTCCTATTGTAATTTACAGGTATCTGTTGTAAGGAGTAAGTGAGACCAAGAATTATAAAAGTTTCAACTATTATCACTCTACAGATTTTAAGATAAGCAACATGCTTAACAAACACTAGGAAACAGCAGGGTCACGGCACACCCTGTACATTATAATGTGTGTGAAACAGAGGCAAGAAGTTTCTCTGGTATTCTATGGGGTTCTGAAGTTGGTAATCTGGAACCTAGAGCCTAACAAAAACCAGATCACAGCAAAACTTCATTTTTAACTACATCGGAGTGAGGAACAAACATTTCACATTACTCATACAAACTAGAAAAAAGCCCACAATTACCAAACCTTTAAAATTCAAACATTTCTTAAAAGCCCTAAGCTAAATCTGAAGCAGGACATATAACTTCTCCAAACTTGCACAGGCGTTTTAAAAGCTTTAGATGAGTTATTTCTGTCTCCCTTACATTCAACCTGCATTCCCAAACTTATTTACAACTGCACAAAACCCCAGTGCAATCCAGAATGACACACACCAACAGCATAACCAAAACAGTACTGTGTTGCAGTTGCCAAAGTTCAGTTGTGTGAAAAATTTAAGAAAAGAAAGGTAACCTAACACATTTAAAATGATAATTAAAACAATGGACAAGACAAACCTTGCAACCTTGAATTGAATTCTAGGAATTTTTCTTTACCCACAAAATTACACATAAAAACTCCAACCAAACTAAAAAAAAATTAGTCATTGAAAGATTTATTGAAAGATGAGATCAGCTAAAAAAAATACATGAGCCAAGCATATAAGTATCTTTTTCACCACAGAAATCACTTTTAAAGAAAAGTAATAGCAAGTAATACTAACAGTAGGGGACGCTTACTCTTTAAGTCAACAGGAAAATGTATCTTTCCTTATCAAGGCTTACTAAAAGATAGATGCAAAGTACCAGATTAAAGCAATTTCAATAGATTTAATAGAAGAAAAAAAGCAAGATCCTTTCACCAAATGCAAGAAATGGACAACTTCTGCACACAACTTCAATCTGCCATTTTATTAAGAAAAACATAAGAATTAAAAGCACATCAATCAATACAGGTTTAAATTGCTTGGGTTTCTTTTAGCAACTCAACAAATGGAGCACTGTACCTGATGATGCCTTAAATCTACACTAACTCAACCAGTCATGCTAAAAAGCAACACAGTAATTTTCAAAACCACAGAACTACATATACCTAAAAATATTTTCTATTAAATTCAGCTGTGGAAAACATACAGTCTCTCAAAGCAAATACTGTATCACCACAAAACACTGCTCAAAGTACCCAAATATCAGCTTTTTGCAGGTTGATAGATATGAAGCGAACTACACTTCCTTCTCTGCAGATCTCATAAACATAACATTACCCACAACCCAAAACCTTGTCAGAAAAAAAACCTCCATAAACCCAAACAATAAAAACAACCTGCATGACTATCTGCCCATTTCTCAAATTTTGCTGATTTCACTCTCCTTGAACATATAGTACTGAGAACTTTGAGGATATACAGGGCTACAATTCATTATAGAAAAACAGAAAAACCAATCAGCTACATCACTGTGGGTACAATTTTTTTCTTCTGATGAGTGAAGTGTCCATGTTATGGTTATGGTCTACCATTCACTTGAACAGCTTAAGTTAATGTTAGAGAAGCATGTCTTGACAAAGAGATCAGTTTAGGAAGACGTGCTAATAAATACAACAGCTTAAATATCAGAGAAGATAACTTCTTGTCAAGCATTTTAAAATGGAAAAAAAAATACAATCCTGAAATATAAAGGACTTACGTCTCATGGGTGCCAAAAAAGAAAATAGGCATTTTATTCATAGGAGGTTTTACTGCTCCATCAGGAACTTCATCCACCTAAGAAAAACACAACCTATCATAATTCAAATCAAGTAACAGTCAAGAACAGTTTATGCGAAATATGTAAAAATTAGGCATTAAAATGGGAATAAAAAAAGCTACAGAGAAGTAAAGCAGAAACTGAGATCTCTTTTTAACAGTATGTAAAAAAAATAGCAGAATCAAAACCAATATTAGCAACATTAGAAAATTACATTACTTTCAGTTTACAGAGATTTTTTTTTTCACATGACCACTTCTTTTTAAAGGAGAGATTACATTGCATTACAGGTAAAAGGCACAATTCAATTTCATCCACATACTGCTCATCCATAAGGAAAAGCAACAGCAAGACTTCCTACCCTTACACTGGCCTGATAACTTATGGAAGCCCAAATGTGAGGTACTGCCTAAAGGATAAAAAAACTTTAAAAGAACCCCAATTCCTAAGACAGAATCTTAGCTAAATACCTTTTTACCTCCGTTCCCACATCCAACAAATGACCTACAGCAATCCCAGAACCCAGAACTTGGCATGCCTTTTCCACGGGAGCACAGAGAAACCAAAAAGGACCGGACAAGTTACAGCATACACTTATTTAACAAAAAGCATAGGAGACACAGCCCACTGAGGAGTAATCTTGCCATAAATTTGTGGTTTTATTTTGCCAAGAGTGATAATTTGGGGATATAATTTTTGTACAGCTCCAGAAGCCTGCAAAAGCTCCAGTGTCACGCTACCATACAGCAGTCTTCATTCCCTAAAGCCGCGTTACACAAATTAGGACACCTAATGACTACTTGAGAGGGCTACTTGTTACAGATCTGCAATGTGACTGCAAAGCCGCTTCTACCCCCGGGAGCCCAGCCGTGTCCTCCCTCACAGGAGGCGAAGCTGAAGGCGCTGCTCAGCACAGATGTGGGAAAGTACCCCGCAGAGAACGAGGCAGGGGGAGGAGGGGAAGCTTACCCTGGCCGGCCAATGGGGGTAACCTTTCATCTTGGCGAAGATCAAGTCTCCGGGTTTGAAATCTCGGCTCATGTTTTCTCGCCGAAGAGACGCCCTCTTGCCGCCAAGCGAGCCGGGCTGGGAGAAGCAAAGGCTCTGCGCCTCCACCAACCACCGAGGCACTGCCAGCCACACGAGGTGCCACTCTCTGCCGGGATAAACACACCGGGGCGGGGAAGCGCAGAGAAGGGCAACACAAGGCACGTCAGCAAGGGCAGGCGGTCCCTGGCTGGGGCGCGCTGCGCCGTGCCCGCCCTTCACCTCTGCAAAGAGACCCCCGGGCACTCCGCAGCCTCAGCCCCCGCCCAGGGGCAGGGCCAGGCCGCCCCCAGCCAGGAAAGCCACCCTCCACCTTGTCCCGATCTCGATCTCTCCCGTCCACGACGGCCGGACACTCGCCCCCTCACGCACACGGGCTCGATGGCGCGAGAGCGCAGCAGGGGGGCAGGAGGGGGGAGGGAGGAGGCGCGCGGAAAAGAAACTCCGCCCGCCCTTCTCTCCTCCATCCATCCCTCCATCCCATTTTCTCTCTATCCCTATTCCTCTTCCCCCCAACCCCTCCTTCCTTCCTTCCTTCTCTCTCTCTCTCTCTCTCTCTCTCTCTCTCTCTCTCTCTCTCTCTCTCTCTCTCTCTCTCTCTCTCCCTCTCCCCTCAGCCCGCTCGCCCGCCCGCTTCACCAGCAGCGGTAGAGCTCCCCGCTACCAATCGCGCTGGCGCCCGGACCGCCGCCCGCCGCGGGAAACACGGCCGCGCTGCCTCCTCCCGCCAGAAGGCCGGTACCACCCGGCACGCCGCACCGGGGCGGCGGGGGAGCTCCGGAGTACCTGCGGGAACTCGGCGAGCGCCCCGCCGTAGGACAGACGGCTCGGCTTCCGGCTCTACACCTGGGGTTATGCGGGCAGCCAAGAAAGAAAAGAGCCCGCCGGACCCGAGGCAGAGATGGAGAAAGGAATGGGAAAAGCCTCGTTCGCTCCCTCTCCCCGCAGTCGGAAAAGTGGTTCGTTCCTCCTCCGGTGGGGGCGGAGCGGCCGCGGCGCCGCTGGAGGGAGCGGAGGTGGACTAGGGGGAAGAAAAGAGGTGGAGGAGGAGGCGGAGGCGCTGCGGCCGCGCCGTTGTTGGACCGCCCTCGGCCTCGGCGGGAGCCGGGCTGGGGCCAGCCACGCACACGGGTGGATGAGCCCTGCTCAGCCACTGGCCGGCTGGCGTGGTTAATGAACGCCATCCTCCTTCGGAGACTGGGCCAGTGTCGCTGTCCCCGCCGGTCCTTTGTGTGTCGCATGTCCCACGAGCTCTCTTACAGAGCCGTCCCCTTGCGGGCTTCTCACCCCTTTTTGCTGCCGGCCCCAAAGCTGCCCGTGTTGCCCGGGTACTCCCCAGCCACTTGCTTGATGTCTTGACTTACCCCAGCATATAACAATCCACGGTTGTTTGTTTAAGTCTGTTACAGAGTCCTTATCTGCTACTTAGTCGCCATCAACACCTGGGTTTGAAGGAGGTTTTCTTTGGTTTGGTTGGCTGGTTTTATGTTCTAACTAGGACTGGTACTAATACAAACTATGTTACTCCCCTGGTCCTCTCCATATCTATTCCCTCCTGTCTTGTTTACCAGTCCACATTAAGCTTCCTCCTCACCTAGCATTTCAAGCTGCTGTGCCCTCCCCTTTCTGTCAGATGATCTCCTTAATGTGTGCATTAGCCACTGCCAGCCTCCCTACAAACACCTTTCTTCCAATTGAAGACCTCAAACCCAGATACAAACCCACTACGTTCTTTCTTATAGCCTGCCTGTCCTGTTGTACCTAATTCTAATTCTGCACCAAAAATTAGCTTGCCTCTCAGCTGTCTGTGGCTTTAGTCCTATGTGATGGCCCCACACAGCACCCCCTGCAAATCATAGCATGTCTGTGCCATACAATGGGTGCCCAAACCAGTGGCAAACTGTAGGAGTGGCAGAAAAAATTACTCCTTACACTGTTTCACAGGGACAGACCTAGCCATTTTGTGCTCAAGTTTTCATCCTTGGTGTGTGGCCTGATGCACAAGTTTTACAGTTCTGCCAGCTGCCCTCTGTGCTACTTGAACATAAAGGTAAGTCCTTGTGAGAAGAATAATCTTACTCCTTTCAGTTTTGATACTGAAACTCACTGCAGATACTCAACCCACTGCAGTTGCCACAGAGCAAGTTGTGATTTGTTCTAGACTCTCTCCTCCCTAAATGCAAAGCGTTGCTTTATAAACTTTAACTGTAAAATTTCACACCATCTATGTTAAGCAAGAACAATTTTCTGATGGCTTAAACAAGTCAAACCTGTTTGATTTTCTTGGCTGTGGTAAAGTTCATATCCCCAACATTAACTTTCTCATAAAAAATAGAAAATCATCAGTATATTAAGACTGATAAAAAACTTTCTTCCTATGTAAAAATAAATGACCACTTGGGGCAAAAGTCCCCATCCCTGATGGTATTAAAAGACATATATACGCAGAACTTAGGAACATGGTTTAGTAGTTGCCTTGACAGTGCTGAGCTAATGGTAGGACTTGGTCTTAGCTATCTTTTCCAACCTAAGTAATTCTATGGTTCAGTATATGAGGTGTATTCTTCAGTATGGGAGGAAGGAAAGGTATTTAACTACATGCATAGAGCAACAGTGCCTAAAGTAATTTTTGTGAATCAATGTAAAAATCATTGTATGGGACATGTTGGACAGGTAGGCTAATATTACTGGTTCAGAATTTTCCAAGTTTTTATATTGCCAAAACCTATTACATGATTCAAATATGATGCTAAGTCTCTATTTCCTTTCATATTGTCACATAATTTATATTTTTCATTAGCTGAGGCCGTTTTTCATATTAATTTTTGACTACTCATCAGGCAACAGCAGAGAGGACAGCATATTTTTGATCAAAAAACCCCCAACCATACTGTTATTAAAAGAACTGCAACATAATGAAATCTATTTTTGTGAACCTGGAGAAAGAACTTATTTTATTTGGAACAAGACGTTTAGAATAATTGCATGATGGAGAAGCAGAAAAACCATTGGTAAAATAAAATTATAGAAATCAAGTTAGAAACAAGAAATTAAGTTTTGAGTCTTTATCTGAGAGGGTGAAAATATTACGGAGCTTTTTTTTTTTAATTAGAAAATCAATTTGTGCCTTGAAGGATATACCACTGACATATTACTGCTATTGTCCACTTTTATAGAAGATGGTGGGGTGGATTTTACGCACTCCCTTATGCTGTTGTTGTTTGACATCATATATGTTTATATCTGGGTCTTGAAATGTCTCAGTTGAGATGTTTCAAAGAACTTTTCCCTTTGTGCTGTGAGGCGACCAGAAGGGGAATGGTAACTTTGTTACCAGTCTCACTCATCCATCCTGCTGTTATTTTTGTCCACGGTCTCTCAAAATCTGTTTGTTTCTCTTGATAATCTGAGTGAAGAATGTGCCGCCCCGAATCTGAGGACATGCACATCTCAATCTGGCTCTAACGTCACTCGTGCTACCCGCATATGATAATTCTGTAATTCAGGATGCGCGGGCCGTGTCCGGGGCAGGCCGTGCGGGCGGTGTGTGCGGGGCTGCGTGCGCCGCCGCACCGCCGCTTGGTGGCCTTCCGCCGCAGCCGGAAGTTGCCGTTGGCAGCGCACCCCGGCCGGCCGCGTCCCTGCTGGCGGGACCTGGAAACGGCGAGGCGCTTCCCGGCGGCCGCGCTCGCCTCGGCTGCCCGGAGCGGCTTCGGGGTGCTGCTGCTGGAGCTCTGTTCTGACTTTGTTCCTTCAGTCGTTCCTGCCAGGTAAAGCGCCTAAGCCGCCGGCACGGCGTGCGCTCAGCCAGCGCCGCTATGGGGCCAGCGGAGCGAAGGGATGCTGCTACTTTCGTTTTTAGCTTGCTTAAAATTTTTCAGCCTGCCTTAGCGGAAAGCTAGTGGTTCGTTCAGCCGAAGCTGGTGAGCTTTTATAGGTTGCAGCACAGATGTGGTAGTTCCGCCTGGCGTTGTGTGTTTTAAGTTAAATCACATCTTGGTTAGATTTAGTTTGCTGGAGGGGACCTTAGAGATCCTCCAGTTCCATTCCTTTGCCGTGGGCAGGGACACTTCCTACTAGACCAGACTGCTCGGAGCTCCATGCAGCCTGGTCACGAGCACCGCCGGCGCTGGGGCATCCACAGCTGCTCTGGGCAGCCTGTTCCAGTGCCTCACCACCCTCACAAGAAAAAATTTCTTCCCCACATCCAGTCTAAATCAAGGGCCTTCATAAACTTAGTTAAGCATATTCAGAAGTTCGTGAGGAGAATATGACACAAGTTTTATAGGTAACATCCACTGAATGTGTTACTTCCTGAAGCAAATGCTTCTTAGCAGTTTGTTTGATTGAGGGACACTTACAAGCCACTCCGTGCCCCTTGAATTTTTTTTTTCCTAGTTGAAACAGCATGCTTTTGGAATGTATCCATTTGTGTGCTAATGAACTATGGATGTGCATCTTAGAGGAATGTTGTATATTCAAAATCATTAGCATTCCCAGAAAACAGTCATTAGGTATTCCCTATTTCCCTCCCCCCCCCCCCCCCCCCCCCCCCCCCCCCCGCAAAGTAATTAAAGACTTAAAAGTAATTTCAGGAGGTTCTAAAACTTTAGGGTAGTGTAGGTGTGTCAGAGGAGATTTTATATTTTGAGACAGATTTTTTTTTTAATGTTGCATCTATTTAGTTGCACCATTTTTTTCTTTTCCTGCTGTTCAGATTTCAGTATAAAGCCAAATGTATGTTTTTAGCAATAAATATTAAGAAAAGGGTGGTATAAAAACTAGTTTCTTAGTGTTCAGAGCTATGTCTTAATGCGAAAATTGGGCACAATTGATAGAGGTATAGTTTCCTATACTAGAATATCTCTTTTGTTTTTAATTGAAGTGATTAATCTTTGTTGAGTACAGTACTACACATACTTTGTCAAGATCTTCTTTCACGTTAAAGTTTTCAGTGTGTAAGTCGTGAATAATTTAATGGAACTTAATATGTGCCTGGAAATTATACTACAGTCTATAGTTTGCAAGTGAGGTTTTCAACTATTTTCTCATTTGAGATGGAAAGAAAACTATGTTGTTTTCTCTAGGAGTGTGAGTGACTGTTGCATGGCAGTTTTTGTGTTTTGAGTCCTATGAACACATGCACCAAGGTGAATTCTGATGCATAGATGTTAAAAATCACTAAGGATACATCTAGCTATTCTATATGAATATACTGCTTTTCTGTAAAAACAAAACAAATAAACAAAAAACCCCAAACAAAAAAACTCAGAGTTTTTAGAAATAAGGAGGGGATTTTTTTGCTGCTTTTTTCTGTTAAAATTATAGATTATTGTGGGAAATAGTAGAGGTGAGAAGACTTCTAGAAGCTGTGAAAGCAGGCCTCAGAAACAGAAAGAGCAGAGAACTTAGAGCTGGCTGCAGCTGCATCTGCTATTGCAGTTAACAGTTAACTGTTGTTTCATATCCTTGCCTGCTGTATTATTGTATCTTCTCTACTTTCAAACATTAGCTTTAGCTGCAGCTGAAGTTAACTTTAGTTAACTGCTGCTAACTCTAAGTTCTCTACTCTTTCTGTTTCTAAGGCCTGCTTTAACAGCTTTTAAAGATCTTCTTACCTTTACTATTTCCACAGTTGAAGCAGAAATGCATTTTCTTCTTCTCCATATTTCTAGTGCAGCAACTGGAATAAATAAAATCACTTTATATTAATATATTACACCAAATGCTGCCATTGGAGACCACAATATAAAAAATACATTAAAGTAATAGACGGCATTGAAATAAGGGCCACAAGGTTAGTGAAAGCCTTATGAGGAATGGCTAAGATCACTTGGTCTGTTCAGCTTGCAGGAGTCTGAAGCGAGACCTCGTTGCAGTTACAGCTTCCTCACAAGGGGAAGTGAAGGGGCAGGCACTGATCCTTTCTTTTTGGTAACCAGTGGCAGGACTCGAGGGAATGGCCTGAAGCTGTGTCAGGGGAGGTTTAGGTTGGATAATCAGAAAATTTCATCACCTGTAGGGTGATTGGGCACTGGAACAGGCTCCTAGGCAAGTGGTCACAGCACCAGCCTGAGAGAGTTCAAGATGCATTTGGACAATGCTCTCAGGCACATGGTGTGACTCCTGGAGTGTCCTGTGCAGGGCCAGGAGTGGTACTCGATGATTCTAATGGATGCCTTCCAACTCAGCTTATTCTATGTTCTGTGAACATGTGACTGCAAACAAGGGATGGTAAAAACAGAGTCCAGGTGAGCTTCCTGTTTTGGACTTTAATATGGATGCCCATCTGCTATCATGTTCAAAACCAAACCTTTATGGCTCATTAATATTGGCTGTTGAATACAGCTTATGCTTCATGTTACCTTGCTTTAATTAATGAAAAGAGGTCATTAATGAGTTTTCTGTGCAACTTGACATAAACAGTGGATTTTTTAAGGTCTGTGTTATAAATATGTTGTCTGTATTGATTTCGTTTTTATTGTAACACTAAGTTAATGTTTTTTCTAAAGGTGAATGGAGTTCTATTTAGTTCTATAATACTAAATAGTTCTATTTAGTATTCCTCCTGTATAATCCTAACTATTGGTGATTTATGTAATACAGTAAAAATATGTTCAAATAGAAGATTCTAGGTTTGTAAAACACGCAGAAGACTTGCTGTGTTAAAGGCTGCTATCAGACAGCAAATCTTGTACATGCAATCATGGTATATGCATTTGTCTTCAATAGAATTATTTTGAAGAGAAATGGAGTTTGTAATATTCTTATGAGATAGAGGATCTACATATGTGAACAAAATGTTTTTTACTGATATTCTGAAAACCTTGGCAGGGGATAGTCTGCTATATTATATGTATATATAATATATGTATATATTAATCTTCAGTATTTAAGCTTAGAGGACTAAAAGTACAATTATTATAGTTGTCGGAAAGTGTGGGATTATAGTTGTAATTGTTCACATGATGTACTAGGAACCCTGTTTTCTAACTGCTTGTGAGTATTAACAAATGATTCTTTCATTAAGTTGCCAAATAAACTAAAGCATGTCTCTATTACAGATTTTAGTGTTTGTATGATATGGAAGAATCATCTTGGAAGCTTGTTAAATAAATATATATACAATCAGTGATTCGTTCTCTGGAGTTTATAGTTTATGCTGCTTAAAAAGGTGTCTATTGGCCATCATGAGTTTGTCCTCTCCAGTCAACTACTCTGTCACAGAAGCTAGAAGGTAAGTTTCATTTCTGTATTTTTAAGTCTAGTAATATAATTTCTGTTTCTGTGGTTTGTTTTCTAGTTCCCTGAAATTATATGATTCAGACTGGTAAATAGCCAGATATGTGTGATATATGCAAGCTACACCATAAAAATAAAGTTGTTTTAGAATTATGGAATGGCCAGGGTTGAAACAGACCTCAAAAGTCATTGAATTCCAACCTTTTGCTCTGGACAAGGGTACCTTTTCACTAAACATGATTGCTCAGAACCCCATTCACCTTGGTCTTGAGCCAACTTCCAGGAATATGGCATCCATAGTTTCTCTGGGCAACCTGTTCCAGTGCCTCACCGTAAAGGATTTTTGTAACATCCAATCTAAACCTACTCTCCTTCTGTTTAAAGCCATTCTCTCTTGTCCTGACTACATGTTCTTGTAAAGAGTGTCTCTCCAACTTTCTTGTAGGCTCCCTTCAGGTACTGTAAGGCCACAATTAGGTCGCCCTGAAGCCTTCTCTTTTCCAGGGTGAGCAAACACAACTCCTGCAGCCTTTCACCAGTTCGTTTCAGGAAAGGTGCTCTGTCCCTCTAATCAGTGCCTTGGCCCTCCTCTGGACATGCTCCAGCAGGTCCATGTCCTGCTCTGCTCTGCTCAGACCCCACCTGCAGTGCTGGGATCCCCAGAGCTGGATGCAGCACTGCAGGTGGGGTCTGAGCAGAGCAGAGCAGAGCAGAGCAGAGCAGAGCAGAGGGGCAGAATCCCCTCCCTGGCCCTGCTGCCCACGGGGCTCTGGATGAGCCCAGGACATGTTTGGCTTTCTGGGCTGTGAGTGCCCATTGCAGGGTCATGTGCAGCCTCTCATCCACCTGCACCTCCAAGTCCTTTTGGGCCAGGCTGTTCTCCAGCTGTTCAACCCCCAGCCTGTGTTACTGGGGCTTGCCCTGACCAAGGTGCAGCACCTTGTACTCAATCTTGGTTAGCATCCTGAGATTCCCATGGGCCCGCTTCTTGAGCTTGTTCAGATCTCCCTGGATAGCATCCTGTCCTGCAGGTGTGGCAACAGCACCACTCAGCTCAATGTCATCTGCAAACTTGTTCAGAGAACAAGTTTGTCTGTTATTAATGAAGATACTGAATAACACCGATCCAGTATGGATCCTGAGGCGCACCACTTGTCCCTGATGTCCTTTGGGACTCTGAGCCATTAATCATTATCCTCTGGATGCTATTATTCAACTATTCTTGTATCCACTAGTAATGAATCCACTCACCAAATCCATCTCTCCAGTTTAGAGAGAAGGGTGTTGTGGAGGACCGTGTCACAGGCTTTACAGAAGCCCAGATAAATGCCATCTGCAGCCCTTCTTTGTCCATTGATGTTGTCATGTTACCAGATGATACATTTTCTACACCTGGTGAGCTAACACAATGCTTGTTCTCCTAAAACCATTGGCCTGTGGAACTGCACAATGCCCATTGTGTAAGAAGGAGAACTGGAAGTTCACGAGCCCCTGTGCCCTGCCAGCTTGACTATGTCAGCTGTAACACTGCGGTCCCTGACCGCTACGGACTACCAGAGAGATGCCCAGGACAGAAGAATACATGTGTAAAGGAGAGTGAAAATACTTAAATGATAGTGGAGAAATGATTATCATGTGTATTTTTATTCTGGGACATGAATATGAATGCAAAATACAGTATATAAACAGAAAGCTACCACTTTGTGCATCTGGCTGAATAAAGAATGCCTGCCTCTTAATGTAACATTGCTGTTAAGGAGGGTTTTTTTAATTGAATTTTTGGTAGCAGCTACTCCATCTTTGCAGGTGTGCATACTGGCCATCTGATGTGCAAGAATTCTCACACGGGCATAGGAGACATGACAGAGGTAGTTTCTGTCTCCGTTTGGCAACACTGTCATGGGGTTCCAGAAGGATTTTCTGCAATAGCTGTGGGGGTAAAGGTTGGTTATAAGTGCCTTTTTTTTTTTTTTTTTTAAATCTGATATGTGTTTGATCTTTGGCATAATTAAAGTAAACTTTCATTCATTCTGTTTCTCTTAGCTGAGAGAGCTATTTGTCACTATTTAAAATCTGACTATAAAAACCTGCTAGTTGTATAGAAATAGGAAAATTCAGTAAATAGGTATTTCGGTTAGGAAGTCAGACTAGAGACCGCTTCTTCAACTGCAGAAGTTTAGCATAATTACACTGCTACATAGTAAATGAAAGATAGTTTCTCTGATAACAAATTACTCTACATTTTCAGGCAAGTATGGAAGAAAAGCTATTGAAAACTGTTTCTCTCTGATGTTCTTTGTTGACTGTAATTAGCTGACTTGTGAAGTGCATGTGAATTTTTGAGTGTTCTGTGATGTAGAACTCAAAAGCTGTTTCACCTGCTGATAAGCTTTCTTAAGGAGTTTTAAATTACTACCAAAAATGGTGTCTTAGATAAAAGCTCTAAGTTGATAAAATACTTACTTTCATTCAAAACCAGTGATCAATGAACTATTAATATGTGAAAATGGAAGTGCAAAGCAGTCTCTGACTTCCTCTTAGACTGCAAATCATACATGATTTTAAACTTTCCAGGGATTTTGCCTGATTCTGTGACTTAAGCTTCCAAGAACTTAGTGCTTGTAGCACTTTTACTAGTAAATGAATATGGAAGACTCTTCTACAGTAGGAAGTATGAAGCTTTCATAAAGTACTTACTGAATGTGCTGATGATGCTGTGAGGATTAAAGAAAATAGGTGGCTAATTAAAGAAAATTCCTATTTTATTTGAAAATATTTAAGTAAAGAAATAAAATAGTGAAATGGTAACATAATGATATTCTGTCAGTTTTCTTGTCTTTTTTTAAAGTTGCTAATTTGTTTCTATACTAAGAACAAAAAGCTTTTCTGCTTTGTATTTTGAAGTTCTTACTAATAATATCAGAAATTTAGAAGCTGTGCATAAAAAGTTATTTTTAATTCTTTTTTCCCCCAGTACTTACTGTTGTGCTGTTTATCTTAATGCTCTTATGCACATTTTTCATTTCTATAATGTCCCTAATTTGCTATTACTTGTGATACCATGTAACTTGTTTGTGGTGGTGTTTTTTTCCCCACTACTGGTCCAGTTAAGCACATAGTCAAATTTTTTCTCTAAATATTGTGCAGATATCTCCGGTGTGCTCTTTTTTTTCTGGATAATTAATAGAAGAGTTGAAAGGAAAAGCTTTATTTAAAGCTGATTGCCATAAAAACCAAGGTAATTTCCTTAAGGATTTGAAGGTGTTTTTTTTTTTAATTACTTTACAAAAGGCAGTTGTTCCCTTGCTTTCATTCCATCTGCTCCCTTTGCAAAGTATTAAATATCATGAGGCTTAAGTAAGCAGAATGACCTCCCAGCTGCCCACACACTTTCGAAATGATTACCATTTCCTAATCCTTGTTCTTTGTATTAGTCATCCCTAGCTTTCAGTTTGGTTCCTGTTTTTCCCCCTAACCTGTGCTTTGTTAACCTTGGTGCCACCAGGTTTTTGCGTGTCTTTAGTTGAGACTTCTTGTATCATCTTTGAAAAAGATGACCTGCCTTTCATCTCTGTTTTCCCCCGCCATGGGAAAACAAAGGTCTACCAAACCTATTATGTGATGTCCACAAACAATCTTTTATACAGTTTACAGGTGCTCTTGATGCCAAATTGGGTTTTGCCTTTTTTTCTTTTATATATTTTCTTTATTCTTTACACATATATTTGTAGCTCTGTAGCCTATCATAATATTCATAGCTAGCATTTTACCTACTCAGTTATACATAAAGACAAAATAAATTCCCCAGTGGCTCCAGCCTGGGATTAGATTTTTGGGGACACCAAGGTTGAAACTAGCTCTCTGACACATTTTCATAAATGTAGTTTAGTTCTATCTAAATGGGGGGAATTCAAAGAAGGTTGAACTGTGAGGAAATTACCTTATCACTTACATCTCTAATTGGGGATTTTTGTCACTTATGCTAATTTACTAAATATAAAAGTTGTGGTTGTGTTATACTATGAGTGCATCTTCAGTGTTTTCCATCTGGCGAATTGTGCACCTAAGGATCCTTATAAAGGTAGACCCTTTTTATCACCTAACTGTGTCTGGCTCATGATTTTAGGAAGAGTGAAAAGGCATCACTCTCACTTTTCAGATTCTTCTTACTTCTTTCACGACTTAGCACCGTATTTTCCTACTGCATTAGCTAAGAGTGGCTTAAAATAATATGTGATTTTGCGTTCCTGATTGTTACTGATTGCTCTTTGAGACATGTTGGTTCCTCTGGGTATGGGTTTCATAGTAAATACAGAAAGCTAGTAATGTGCCAGTGGTTTTCTTGCAGTATATGTGGGTTTTAATGATCCTTATCTCCTACATTTTTAAAAAATATAAGATCTGTTAAATACGTAGTGCCCTGTGGAATAATTATTGATGACATACAATTATTCTGATCACACAGGTGAAGTCCACCTTGATTTTAAATGAAGATTTGACAGAATTCATTAAATTATTAAATGTTTATATGCTGCAGCTAAACCCCTGAAATTTCATCATTTGTTGTGTCTTTAAAAAAAGCTCTGTTCTTCATCTTTGAAATGTATTTAAAGGCCATATTTAATCTGTAGTACTGTTCCCTGTGTTGATTACATTTGTTTTAGTCAGCTTATGTGAGAAAATGTATATCATCAGGTAAAGGTTTTAGTTGTGAAAAATGTTAGTGGTGCCTGTACCTAAATCAAGGAGTAAAGTGATAATCTTTTTTTTTTTTTTAATTTGGAAAATCCCAGTATACTGGTATTTATTAAACCATTCTTTCTGTAATTAGTACCTAAGTCTTTATGTATACCAAAGTAAGCTGTTTTAGTATTTTCAGCTTTTCATGAAATGATGTCAATTTTTTGTTTACTTTAATAATGTTTCTTTTTACAGTTCAATTCATATTTAGTGGCCTTGATGGCTTCCACTTTTGTCTGGAATGACTGATTATTACAGCCATTCCTACATAGTTTTAATAATTTGATAAACAATGTATATCCAATAATGTGAACACTGAGTTTCAGCTCCTGAAATACTTTGAGTTATCCACTTTGAAGTAATAATAATTGATTGTAAGATTATTAATCTAGTTAATTAAATAGATATTATTGTATTAATTTTTCCCTCTCCACATAAAGGGTTGTTTTGATTATTTTGGTGTTGCTTGTGATGCTCAGAGGTGAATCCTGTTACCTGCCAAGTAGATTTTTTTTTGGCTAAAAAAGTAGTGGAAATAACATAACAAACTAGACCTTTAGTTTGTATTTTGTTTGTGATCAATCCTTTATCTGTAGTTTAGATGTATATATTTTTAACAACAAATGTGAAAGAGAGAGATTTATTCCATATTTATTCATTTGTTTTATGACAATGATGTTTTTGAGCCAGTAATCCATGTTAAAAAATAAGCCTTACTGAAGAGACAAATAGAAACTTGCTAGTCATTTTAATACATGTTATTGAAATTACGTTTTTAAGCATCCTGGAAGTTTATTGGATCAATAATAAAAATAGTGAAAAGTAATTAAAAGCATGTTTAAGTCAACTTCGGGAAATTACAAGTGCATATCTGATATAAGTTCATCTCTCATAGTTTGCATAATAAGCAACAGTAGGCATAGTTTTACTTAATGTACAGAGCTTTGGACCCACAATCTGATAATTGAAATAAGGGAGCATTAAAACTTAAAAAGAATGTTTTCAATTTTTAAAACAATATTTTGCAGCTTACATAATGAGGAATGTGAGTTACTACAGAAGTGCAATGAATCAGAATTGGATGCTGTTTTAGGTCTGAAATGGAAACTTCTTCAAGCTAAAAAAGAAAATTTGGACTTAACTATTCAACACAATGAAGAAGTAAGGACTTCTTTTTTGTTTACCTTATTTTATTCTTGGAATAAATGTCATCTTGTTTCATTGAAATAATACTCTCACATATTGGACCAAAAGCATAGTCAGCTGGAAAATATCAAGAAAGGTGTCACCGTACAGACTTGTTCATGGGTACTGCTGTCATTGTTAGTAGTTAAAGGTGTGGTAGGTAACTTGAGCACATCTCAACAGCAAAATGCAGAAGAATCTTGTGCGCCCCAGGCTCAATGTAAGAGATTGGTTTGTTTGTTTTAATTTAGATAGTTCCATGGATCAATTCTTTGCAATTACACCACCGTTGGTAAGCCAATTGGAAAATAACAATGTAACTGAAGCACAAGAGCAAGTCATTGTGGGAGAAGCAGGCATCTCTTAATTTGGGTACATACCCAGATAATAAATGTACATGGAACAACAAACTTGATTTATTGGCTGTATTTAGCCAAAACCAGATGAATAAGCACCCACATCAGCTGCCCCTGGCAGACTGTGTAGACCAGAATTGCTACCTATAGTAGTAATAATACTTCAGCAGCAGCATAGTTTAAACCAGATTATCAACTGCCAGAGTGGCATTAGCAAATGTGGAAAGCGTGCCTAGCAGCAATATGCTGAAACTGATTATAACTTAACATCCACCTTTTGTGTGTTTGTTAGTGGGAAAACTGATATTCAAACTCTAGAAAAGATTAATTGAGTATATTTTTAATGCTACCATATTTCAGTACTAGTTTGCTAGAACAATGTCAAGGAAATCCTTTGTAAAGTGGGTGATTTTATGAAGTTCTCATTAACAAGAATGTTGCTACTTCGTAGATGTTCTGAAGGAATATGTATTTTACTTTCCACCTTCTTGTATTGAAATATATTAAACTTGATTTTCTGCATCCAGTTTTTGGCAGCAAAGATTGTTTCTCAGCCTGTATAAGATCCCTTTTGGAAGTGTTTTCTATTCTTAGTTTGTTGTATGTTATCATTAATGGCATCTGTTTGACTACTGAGCATTATTGGACTAAATTTTATGCTTGTGTGTGTATTTGTGAGTTACTAGATGTCTGATAGTCTAGTATCCCAATATGACTGTTTTACTGAATGTTTCCAGAAAATCATCTGGAATATAATGTTTCTCTTGTGACATTTTTTCCTCTGAGGTGCAGGAAGATAACAGTAATATGGTTAATTTTTTTAAGGTAGTATATTTTTTGAAAAATGGAGGGATGTTGGGGAAGATGAGGGGATGTGAGGCAGGAAAGCCTTACAAATATGTTTGCTTGGTAAAAGATTCTTAGAATATGAAACCTATGAATGAGGTAGAAATAAAAACCAGTTTTGATATTTAAGATGCCAAGCCAGTTAGTTACTGAACAGCTGGAGAAGACAATGGTTTAGCCAGCTGAAAGAGAATCTCTTCTGATTGAACAATACCTTTAGCAAATAAGGGGATGCTGAAGGTCTGAGGGACCCTGCCAGTGTGGCAGGGAAGAAAAAAGGGTTTAGAAAGTAGTTTTTAGGGTTTAAAATGTAATACAGTATGGTAATAGTAATTCTTATAGGCTGTATGTAAATTCTGTAGGATTTGTGTCTTGTACTGGTTGGTTAGTGTAAATTAGAATACTCAGGACAGAATGAGATATAATGTATTGTAACAGGAACTTAGCTCACTCTTCGGGCAGGCTTTGAGCTGGGGCTGGCAGCTCAGGCAAAGCTCTTGTGCCCATGACCTATACAATAAACCACATGTTTCAAGAGCTACCCTGGTATCCAGAGATCTCTCTTCACCGTCCCCAGGATCCTACAGGGAGGGTGTCTTGGCTTCTGGAGAATGCACAGAGGGTATGTTTAAGGTACATGAAATTCATCTAGGAAAAGGATCAGTTCATAAAAACCAGTGAAGTATCAAAATATGCATAAATATGCAGTTGCAAGATTGTATTTAAAATTCAAGCAGAATAATGGCAGTTGTGAATGTGATTCCAAATATCTTTTTAAAATATTCTGTAGGTGTATTCCTGTAACATGTCACACTTTTTCAAGGGAACATCATTAGCAGTTATGTGAAATTTATTTTCTAGGTGTCCAACTATGAAAAACAGATAATCAAATTACGGTCAGAATTTGAGAGAGGAGAGGCTGTTCGACAAGGACTGGAGTATGAATTGGCCATTGCCAGGAAAGGTGCCCATCTAAAAATGTGTACTGCAGAAGAAGAATTAAATTATGCAAAGAACAAACTTGTGGAACTGCAAGGTAGGTTTTCAAAGAAGTAAAGATGGATTAAAGGCTAAGTCTGTTTCATGTCACTAAGGTAAGTTGAAAGCAGGGACTTAATTAAATTTTCTAGTTACTGCTGATTTTCTTGAATCTGTCTTATCTTCCCATCTCTTATCTATCTGCTCTTGAAAACTCATAAGAGTTCACAAAACTCTTACTATATCATGTGTGGTTTAGAACTAACTGGCTAAACCTTCCAATTGTTCTTTCCTCTTCCCCATCACCTTCTGTTATTTCTTTCTTCAGTGCCGTCTGTGTACAGAATTGTAATCATGGTAACTATCTTTACATTCCAGGTTATCTATGTGTCTAGTAGTTCTTCCTTTTCCATTTCAGAGGGAAAAAGAAAAGAAGAAAAAAGAATAGAAAAAATTAATTCTTGCTCATTTCTTTGCACTATTTCCAGCAGCTTTTTTCCAGAAGTTCTCATCATATGTCTGTTTTCTTTGATCTTTTCAAATGTTTCAAGCTTTTCATTGTTCATGTCTGGTTTATTTTCTTCTCATTGTATTTGTTTCTTTTTTTATAGTAATAGTTTATAGTGTGTTGTGACAGTAGTATGTGGAAGGGAAGGTTTTTACCTTGACTTTCTATTTCCTACTACTTTTGTATTCAGAAACTCAGATTTTCCAGACTTCCTACTCCTCAAATGGAGAGATTTTTCATTCTTACAAGGAGGTGAGATGCATTTTTAGTTATCTAAACTAGTATATCTGTTTAATGTAGTACAGGAGATATATCTGTGAGTTTGATGAGCCATTGATATTCAGTTAAGAGTTTGGAGTACTCCTTGAAGATTTTAACCTTCCAAGAACTTAACAGAGGCTGTATCTTGCAAGTACTTAAAGTAACAAGTATTTTTAACGTATTTGGAAAGCTGAACTTTCACTCCTTTGGAGAACACATGAATAATCAAAAATCTTAGGGATTGCAAACACATGAAAAATAACAAATCTTATGGATTGCAATCTGGAAGGAGGCATATTTTTCGCCTTTGGAAATTTCTCTATGATTACAAATGGAAGATTTGAGCTGCTCTTTTCTTACTTAGAGCAGTTACGTTTCTTTCCATGTGTGCTAGTTTCCTTGCCAGTATAAGAGTCATGCCATGCAGGTACTGAGAGGTGGCATTCAAGAGGGAGCAACACTACTGGAACCACAGCACAGTGAATCCAGTCTGCTGGGCTGCCTGTCGCTTTCCTGAATGGACTAGGCTAACATGTAGTGAGGAGACTGGAGAACTGAAAGGGAATAGGAGAGACTTTGCAGAGGCTAGGGGTGTCTTCTTAAATGCACACGTGCGTTAGTTTCTTTCAATACCATAGTCAATAATTAGTAGTCTGTCAATTGACAATAAATTCCATTGGCTGAAATTTCTCAAACTTTTTATGGCTGTGACAAGTGCCAAAGATACCAAATTACAATTTTGCTGCTTAATTTTTTAGCAATTAATAATTTTCTGCTTCTTTTGCTTTGCCACTTGGAGCCTTTCTCACCTCACACAGTGCTTTGATATGACCCCAGCATTTCTCCTCAGACAGAATGCTTCATTTGTACTTTGTACTCTTCAGTGTTTTCTCCAGATTTTTTTTCTGCTGTTTGTATTCAGGGTTGATTTTCTGCCATCTGATAGTCCTTTCCTATCATTGTGTCCACTGATTCTCTGTGTCATCTTAATTTCGTTCTTTTCTGACTAGGAAGAAATGTCAGAAAACGGATAGATTTGAAATAAAATCCTGTTGCAAAGTGGTGATGACTTAAATGCCAGTGCAGCTAGTTTTATTCAGTAAAATGAAATGCTGTTGTAAATTATTTTCTCCTATGAAGCTATGTACACGTTATGAAGGTTTATGTGGCATTTAAGCTTTCACAGAACAGTGTATAGAATGTTCCCATCTCAGATAATTTGTGGGCTGAAGATTTAAATTCTTGAGAGGAGCAGTTAAGTTTCCTTGGAAAAGCTAAATCTTTGCCTGATAACCCAACCTGCCTTAGGTTTATCTACAGTCTGTTTCATGGAACAGGTGCCTATCTTTACTGTCATTTAAACTGAGCTCAAATTTAATTGATGCAGACTAATACATATATCAAAAATTACATTTAGAAACAAACTAGTAAAATGTAGAAATCTGAAAATAAGTCCTCCATTCTATAAAGACATAATTTCACAGAATCACAGAATGTGTTGATTCAGAAGGGGCCCAAAAAGAGTCATGTTTTTATGCTTTTCCAGGAGAAAAAAGTGTTTTAATTTTTAAAAATCTCTCAAACATTCCTATGTTCTTGTGGGAAAGATGTGATAGGAACATAAAATTTGCTAGTTTCTTCTTAGTGAAGATGGTGCTCTCCAGTGCTGGAGAGTTAATGTTTCAGTTTTCCTCTGGGTATCAAAATATACAGAAGAACATATGATCATTATGTGTTTGTTTTTGTTTTTTTTTCTGTATATGTTTTGTAATGCTGCTTCTACCTTTTTTCTTTCTCTTTTTCTGTAAACTATAGTATTCAATGAAAACCTTCAGCAGAAAGTGACAGAGACTGAGAAAACGTTTCATAATGCTCAACAGAAGTGGGAAGAAGAACAGCAAAGACTTGAAAGGGCGAAGGATGATATCAGCAGAATTTATAACAATGAATATGTATTCCTTCTTAAAGAAAGAAATGAAGTAGAAACTACTTTACTGGTATGGTGTATTAATAGTGTGTAATAGTTGGAAATTTGCATGAGATAATGGCTGGAACTTTTTTGGTGTGAAGTGTGTAGTGGGTTGAGGTCTTTTTGATTTAGGAAAAAAATCCCCAAGTAGCTAAGTGCTGCAAAGTATTTCTGAAGAATGTAGCTTTATTAAGTTACACTTGATTTGTCACAGTCTTTCTTGCTTTGATGAAGTGTGTTATGGGTAATTTTGGTGGTAAATGCCTAAATCAAGTTACCAGTGCACGGTCCATTTGCACTGTCATGCTATACTAACTTAGTAAAATCAAGGACACCTAACACCCACTGATTCGATTTCCCTGTTACGTCCCCCAGTCTGACATCCAATAGCCTGTGTATACAAAAATAGTTTGTATAATATGAAAACCACGTACTTTCAGGGAACCTGAACAGTGATGACAGGATTTCCAGCTGTGCATTGTATGTTATTCACTCCATACCATATAGGAAAAGTAAGCATTGTTGCAAATTCTGCCATTTGGTTAGATAAAAATCACCTAATACTAAGAAAAGGCCTTATAATCTGTTTTACAGTATGGCATTTGGTTCTTTAGTAATTAATTTAATTGTATTTCCTGATTTATACTGATATTTATATATCCTTTGGGTGTTAAATGTGTAAAAAGTAATAAAAAATTAGAAATATGTTTTGAAGAAATCATATAGAATTGTGATGTGGCAGTGCTGAGTGAACATACCTAACTTTTGTGTGCTTCACAGGGAGACAAGCAATTACACCACTGTACTTTAATTATACTTTTGTCTTTTTAAATGACAAGTCACATATGTTGTGTCTTAGCTATGTAAGAACACTATTTGATGAAAGACCAGAATGTATTCAGCTGTAGTCACTCTTCATAAAAAGAAGTGTATGCATAAGGCTGGTAGACATTTGCATTGCATGATGTATGCTGAAAACATATTAGATTGCTTCTAAAATATTAACTTTTTAATATATTTTCTTCCTTTGTAGTTCCTTCTAAGATGTGACAGACTTGTCTCAGTTGGGATGGGCATTGGTCAAGCAGTAGAAAATTTTCTGTTTACTTTCTTCCCACCTGGTTAGCACCAAGCCTGGGACAGTACCAGTCTTCCCAAATGAAACTAAACTTAACCTGGCAGCTTGATAGCCAGATTCTGACAGCAAACCTACCGGTTGTAGTATATTATGGTGCCATTGGTCATATTCCATATGACACCTATAGAAGCATCTTGCAAAACAAATCAGGGCAGAGACACTCCCTTAATTCTGTATATTTCAAAAGTACAGTGTACTGATTTTTCAGCTGTTTGAAGGGCAGATCTGGAAGGAGAGGTGCAGTAATGACACATGTAGTAAAAATGAGGTACTGTATGGATAAATAGTGTTTCTGTGCATGGACTGCAAAAGGAGTGGCATTGTGTTGTTTGTCTTAATGATGAAGAGATTTGATGGTGGGAAAGGATCCCCCCCATCTGATTTGAATTTTCTCTGAATGAAGGATAAAAAAGAAATTTCCTCATCTCCTCAGTAATTTTGTGGCCATGTTGAACAGTACTTTGAGAGACTAGTTGGGAAAACTGTAAATAAGGAGAAAGAGAAGGTTTCAGAGAAAAATATGGGAGTTCATTGACAGGTGATATCCTAAGGTTCTTCTCAAACCAACAGAAACCTCAGTCAGTTTTCATTCAAAGTCAATGCTTAAAAAACTAAGGTTAGGTTTAGACTATGAGAAAACTTACTCTTAGACAAAGTTTTCTTATTAAGTTGCCAGGTAAAGCAAGCTAAGAGGGGTGCTTTGGCTCTGTGTTCTGGCTAAGAGTAGACTTAAGTTGAGGACGGTCTGGAAAGGACTTGTCATCTCTTGTATATAGTGTTTAGAAGTGTTTATTCAGCGTGTTTAATACTGTATGAGAGGAATGATGTTTTAAGAAGTATTCTATACTCTTAGCAGTAATGTCTAATCTCAGATCAAAAGGAACAATGAGTTGCTTAGGTCATTGTGTTCTCTGTCATCGTATGTTGATTCAGAAGAGGAAGGTGATTTGTAGAAGCAGGGGTTTGGTTGGAAGAGTGTGCTAAAGCTACATAATTGTTCGCTCCCAAAGTATATGTAATTCACTACAGGTGTCAGCTACTAAGCTTTGAATAGTCAAATTTTCAAATTTAGTTCAATTGCAAAATGGTTACATTTTTCTGCTTTGTTTTTGTAGTGTTCCCTTGACCATTACCGTAGTTATAGTTAAATATGAAATTCTGGGAAATAAAAAATATATACATAAATTTTAAATCTGGAAATGTCTATCTTAGTTGTTTTTCGAAAGCTTAACTGATTTAACTTGGCAGATAAATATCAGATGGGTCTAGGTTTGTAAACTAAAACTCCAAATGTGTTCCAGTCTTTTGTGTTGTGTATTTACAGTCCTGTCTTAAATAATTTTATTTAAATAAAAAATAATTTAATTTTATAATTATTTTGACTTATAAGATGAAAACTAAATAGAGTAGTCTTAATATGTACATAAAAGCAAGAGTCTAAGCATCTATGACAAATCCTGGGTTCTAAACCTGCACTCTCTGAGCTACAAGTCTGAACTTAGCTATGAGAATGCTGACGTCGGCAAAGAAATGAAGTCAGTTCAATATACTAAAATGTGTCTTTATGATATGGAGTAAAAGTAATCCTCTCCGCTTTCTAACAGAGAAAGATTTGTATTGTGCTATATTGAGTGTGCTTAGCATAGTGGTACATGGTAAAAGATGTTGGAGTTCAATAGTAAGTGCAACAGCATCATCTTGTGGTGAGTCAGAATATAGTAATCCTTCACAGAAGAGCTCAGTTTTTCCTTAGACTATTCGTGGAATTGTATTTTTTCTACACACTTTAAACCAACCGACCTGCCATGGTTTTGATAAGCAAATATGTATAGTGTGTGGATGACATGTACATACACATATATATAAAGGTGTTTTCTTTTTTAGCATGGTGAAGTATGTTTCTTTCTGAACCTTCCAAGTACAGGTAACTACTGGAACAGTCTGACACAGTCATACCATGTCTGAAAAGTTCAGAGACTTCAAGATTCTGAAGTCTTGTTGACTTGTTCAATAAGCCTGATGTACGATTCATGTCAGTTTTTGTCTGCTAGTGTTAACTACATTTCCAGCATAAAATATTTTGAAGTCTTGATGTAGTATTTTCCCAGGAAACTATGTATTACTTATTTCATGTGCACTTTTCACAGCTCATTTCTGTTAATATGTGGAAGATAAATCTGAAGAGAAATATTTATTTATCTTTCCAATATGGATAAGATGAGAGTAGTTGTAAATTTGAATAAAAGTAATTTTTTTTTTTTGCATGCTGATGGGAAGAAACCTCTTCATTGTCTTGGTATTACAGGAAAGTTAGAGGATTGCCAAAAATTGTGTCATAGTACCTCCACATGAAAAAAGAGACAATTAATTAATATTTTCAGTTACTAGTTTGTTATGACGGAGTAGCACTAGGTGTTAATAGGGGAGTCATGAATCCCTTAGTGTCAGGTTTAAGTGACCAAAAATTTCTACCTTCAGTCATTAAGAACTTCTAAAATTTGTTTTAAACTTTGGAAAAGACTCATATTTCTTTGATCTTAATGTATAAACATAGTTCTGTCAAAATTTGATCTTCTGAAGAATCATTCTTTATGAATAATTCATTTTCATTTCCTTCTCCTCCCTGCTCTGCAGATGCCTTATGATTAGTAATTTTCAGGAACAAGATTATGTGATGTAAGAGTAATAGCAGAATTTGTAGACCAGGTTTATTTTCACAAAATGTCTCTTGCCATGATAGGAATAAATGAACAGAGGACTTAGGGTAATCTTCCTGTGTTTTGTGCGCAAAGTAATTGGCTCTCCAAAGGTCCTCTAGCTAAATCACTGGATTTGTAACTTGTTTCTGGTGCTAGTTATGGAGAAACTTACTCCTGTCCACTAGACCAAAGCTATTTTTTTTTTTCAAGCTTCTGGAATCTCCAACTTAGCCTAGCCAGAACTAGGCTACTGGTGGCTCATTATTTGGCTACTTTCCTCCATGTCTGGTGTGCCATGAATGAGGGTTTTGTAATAGTGACTCCACAGAGCTGCTGAGTCCAATAGTGTTAGTAATTACACCAACCTGTAGCTTGGTTCAACTTCCAAAAGCAGAAATTGTGGTGGGGAACAGCTTAGTTATTTTATCTTTCTAAGAACTTCGTAGTTCACATAGCTAATTTTTTAATTAGACAGAAAAGTCCTCAGAATAGTAGAAATTAAGACATTTAATCTATGGGAGTAATTTTCAACAACTGCCTAGTTATTTGATTTGAAATTGTTAAAATACTGTTAAAATAATAAGCTGAAAATTCTGTCTATGTATCATTTCATCAAATGCACTTAACTGTTTTTCTTTCCACCACTGTCATTGAGCTGCCAGAGAACAGATTGGAGGAGCAGCCTTGTACTTCCTTAGAGGAAGATTTCCTGTGAAGAATTGGCTCTGATTTTAGTATTACTGCAGAAGGTCATGTTTGTAGTGAGTTGTGAATCAGCACATGTTATCTGGTGGTGAATGAAGAACATGTCTGTCTGGTTTTGGGTAAATGGTTGACAAGTGTCAATGTATTAGACTTTAATAACCTGTTCTGATGCAGTCTTTCCTCTTTTGATCCCTCTGCTGTATCTTAGCAAAAGTAACTCATAATGCCTTATTTTTTTTCTAGGAGCTGAATAATGAACTGCAAAATATACGCAAGAAATTGAGAGATTTGGAGGTGGAACACAGTGGCTGTAATGATGTGCTGAGATGCCAGGCCAATGAACTGAAGTGCAGGATTGAACGAGAGAAGAAACTTGAAAAGGAACTTGAAGTAAGGCTTCTAGAGTATTGTTATTAGTCTCAACAAGCACAAACACTGAGCAATTTAATTTTTGAGGGATGAAACCTTCCAGTTGGGCTGGAATTCCATGCACTTGATTGAACTTGTTTTGCAGAAAAGGTTGAACAGGTGAATGCCACTTTTATTGTGAGCCTGGCTTGACACTCAAGTTTAGACAGCAGATAGAAAAAGATTTAAGTGTGAAACAAGGCTAACTTTACTTTAGGAAATCTAAAGTCGTAATTTGTCTATCTTCTTATATTTTCGGTTTGTTGGAATTTTGGTGGAGAATCTGCTGGAGCTGCAAAAAATGTAGCAGAGAATGTGCTAGGTGAAGGAGCAGAATAATGGAAGATCACAATGGTCTTACGGCAGCCCTCTCCTGTCTGGAGTTAGTTACTGCAGGTTCAGTTTTCCTCTCTGTTGAGTGACACCCATAGTTGAGAAGTCTCTAGTCTTTGAGAATAATCATCTGTAAATATGCGCTTTACACTAAAAAATAGTTTCAATATTTTATTTGTCCACTTATAGGCTTTATAGTAGTTATGTTATCTGTTCGTACAGTCTGGACCAAAATTTTCTTGGTAGAACATTTGTCATTGCAGAAAAGCATAGAGAGTGGACAATTCTTTATCCTGATGTATGTTTTCTACCAAAGGCATCTTTAAATATTTTCTGCAATGAATTTAAAAGAACTGTTGCTTCTTAAATACTGTGAAACCTTAAAGGACCAAGTGACATAGTTTTCAGCTGTAGGGTTTTTTTTTTCTGTTGTTTTTCTCTTAAAGGCAAAAGAAATGTTTTAGTATTGATTTTTAGGTAGGTAGAGTCCTGCATTAAAGATGAAGCAGAAAAGAAAATTCCTACTGGGAAGATAAAAGCTCATCAACTAAAACCACTGACTTATTGACCAACAAGGTAGACCTTTGTGGCCTCAAAGAATTCTACAGGAAATCTATTGTCATGTATTTTGAGCTGCACTTATTGGCCTAGGTGGATTTGCCTTCAGTTGGAAGGTGTTGCTTACTGTGAAGTTCCGACAGGCCTTTTAAAAAACACCCAAGTTTTGCTTTCCAGTACTTGATTAAGGACTCTTCTTATGACTTCATGGCTTTTTGTATACTAACAGAGAAGTCATGAGCTGAAAGGAGGAGGAACAAGGCAGCAAATCATTTATCTTTTAAAATATTTTGGTTGAATATACACACCATCTGTAATTGAAAAGAAAGGATGCAGTTCCTTGAAAATGTACAATTGCTGTACCCTAATGATGGTCTTATCAGCGAAATGCTACCTACTAACCACAATCAGAAAAAATACTTTTTTTTGCTTCTAAATTTTTGTTAAACTGTTTTCTGAATATCTTAATAATACATATTCAAGAAAACATATTCAGTATACAGAAAAATTAATCTTATGGTACTTATTGATATGGATAGCTATTTAAGCAATGATTAAGAACTTACAATACAAGGACCTATGAAAAGGGCCTACAATAACCTTGTAAATGGTGATTCTACCACTTCCCTGAGCAGTCTCCTCTTATGCTTTGCAAGCCTTGCCATGAGGAATTTTTTCTCATATCCAATCTAAACTTCCACTGGTACAAGTCGAGGCCATTTCTTCTCTCACTTGTTACCTGCGGAAAGAGGCTGACCCTGACCTGGCTATAACCTCCTTTCAGGCAATTGTAGAGAGTGATGAGGTCACCCCTGAGCCTCCTTTTCTTCAGGCTGAACACTCCCAGCACTCTCAGCCACTCCTCACAGGACTTGTGCACCAGACTCTTCACCACTTTTGTTGCTCTTCTGGACGTTCCCCAGCACTTTGATGTTCTTCCTGAATTATAAGCCCCAGAATTGAACACAGGATTGGAGGTGGCTTCACCAGTGCTGGGTACAGGGGACAATCCCTGCCCTGGTCCTGCTGATCACACTATTGCTGGTTCAGGCCAGGATGCCATTGCCCTTCTTGGCAACCTGGGCACAGCTGTCTCATGTTCAGCCACTGTCACCAGCACTCCCAGGCCCTCTTCTGCTGCGCCACTTTTCACCCAGCCTGTGGCGCTGTCTGGGGTTGTTGTGGCCAAAGTGCAGGACCCAGCACTTGGCCTTGTTGAATGTCATGGCACTGGTCTTGGCCCATCACTCCAGCCATTCCAGCTCCCTTTGCAAAGTTTTCCTACCCTCTAGAAGTTAAACACTTCTGCCCAGCTTTGGTGTCATCTGCAAATGCAGGTGCATTCAATCCCCTCGTCCAGATCACCAATAAAGATAGTAAACAAGACTGGCCCCAGTATTGAGCCTTGGGGAGTCTCACCAGTGCCAGCTGGATATACCTCCGTTCCCACTGCTCTCTGGGCATGGCCATGCAGCTAGTTCTTTACCTAGTCTACCCATTTACACCACAGGCAGCAAGTTTCTCCAGGAGTATGCTGTGGGAAATAGTGTCAAAGCCTTCATTAAAGACTAGATATGTAACATCCACAACTTCCTTCATCCACTAAGTGCATCAAGATATCAGTATCCAAGCTGAATTTCTATTAATATATAGAAGCCTTAAAGTAGTATACCCCAGGCAGAATGGTCTACTTTTTTCATGAAGTAGATCTGTATTTTTTAATCTCTCTTCATAGAATTTCTAACTTATAGGTTGAAGTTGATGGATATAGGATACATATCTTCATTCCATGCTGAGTACCTCGTGTTAATGAACATTTGGTTAGCAAATGTGTACTTAAGTTCTTGGTGATGAAAAGAAAGTTCTTAAGGTGACTGTGTGAGGATTAGTGTAATTCTACTTAAACTCAATCTTAAAATATTTTACTATATGCTACTTCTTGAAAAGCAACAGAGATGAACATTTTCTGGAGTTCACATATCTGTTCTTTTGCTACCCTCTGCTGGACATAAGGGAGCAATCCATGGGAAAATACTTGGGTTTTGGTAATGGAAGGAAATAGTAAATTTAATTTTTTTTCTTTTAGTACAGTGACACTTGTATGAAGAATCATATCCAGGAGACAGTTATTAAACAAAAAAAAAAAGTATAAAAAAATCTGCCTGCTCCGTATTTTTTTTTCTTCTTTTTTTTCTTCAAATATTAGTCTGCTTTTATCCTTCAGTGATTACTCTGATCATGGTCAAAAAGAGGAAATTTCTAGTTTCCAGGGTTAGAAATTAAGAGAAAGAATAATGGTAAGTTTCTGTGGACTTTTCAGTTGAAAGAAAGCTGTCTAACCTGCTAGCTTTCCAGTTTGCAGTGATACCAGTATGTTGCATAGATTTGGAGTGCTTCTGAAGTAGAAAACACACTGCACCAGAAAAATTGAGATTGAGAACCTCAGGTATCATTCTGCCTCTTAGCCTGAGAATCAGTAGCCAAATAAATTATTGATCTATTGCTATTGAACTCATCAAGATAATACTAGTTATGATAATCAGTTTTCCAGAACAAATGTCTTTTATTTTAGCCTTTAGCTCAATTGCTAATGTGGATTCTTGGAAAATACTTGAAAAAGACAAGACAAGAAAACTTGTCATATAAAAATAATGTTTCTTGTGATGTATCCAGCCAAAAAGATGAGTGGGAAAGTGCTTTTGCAAATGAGAACGTGGACATTACCACAAGAAACAAAATTATTAGTTTGTAAATTTCAAACTCTTTGCCTTGTTCCTATAAATGTAATGATTTTCTGGTGTTTTTTTTTAATGTGTTTGAGGCTGCCAACTCTTAGTAAGCTGAAGGTCAAGGTCTCTCAAATTTTTTACATCTTTCTTATGAGGCTTGAAAAAAGTTCCATAACTTAGTCTGTTTAATTTCTGAGACTGAGTAAATTGTCATATTTCTGAGACTTCTAGTTTCCATTTAAGTGCTATTCCCTTAGCTTTCACATTGTCTTTTCTACTTCCCTTGCCACCACCATGTATAGTCATGTGGTGCTAAATATGTATGCTTGTATTAGCTTGGTAATGCTGCTATGATACAGAGAGGACTTGGGGGATGGTTAATATCTATATTTGTATGAGGTACATGTATGTGAAATACTCGAAGGCTGTGGGTTTATTTCTCACTCTCTCTAAGTTAGTGAAACATGAAATTTAGATTGCAACTGAAAACAAAACTAACCTCTCCCAAATCTGCAAACATACGTTTTGGTTTTTTTTTTCTCTTTATAAACTGCACTGTTAAGTAAGTTCTGGTTCTTATCAGAAAGACTTGCCAAAGCTCTAAGCACTGTAAGAAAGGATGCATTTGTCAACAGTCTGTTGACTATTGAACTGTTTGTCTTCTATGACTACACTCTTCTTGACAGCTTACCACTACTTAATCTTCTCCTTCCTGGAGTCTCCACAATGCATAACTGTCATCCAGGAATTCTAGCTGCTGTGACTGTCATATATTAATTACTAAATGGTTAGTACGTAGTATACTTGTGTGTGTAAATATATATATATATATACACACACATACTAAAGAGGTATACTTTCTCTAGATAAAAAAAATATAGTACCACACACTTAGAGGATTCTAAGCACTGCAGGTTTTGTAATGAGAGCTCTCTGGTGGCTCCAGAGTTATATTTCTTGAGGGACAAGGTCACTGACATAATGACTTCAGCAAAGCATTTGACTGTCTTGTACAACATCATCTCTAAAATGGAGAGACATGGATTTGCTGACTGCAACACTTGGTACGTAAGGAATTGGCTGGATGGGTTATGGTCAATGGCTTGATGTCCAAGTGGAGAGCAGTCGTCAACCAGGGATTGATATTGGGACCAGTGCTTTTAAAAATCTTTGTCAGTGACGTGGACAGTGGCATCGAATGCACCCACAGCAGGTTTGCTGACAACATTGAGCTCTATGGGGCAGTTGACACACTGGAGGGCAGGGATGCCATTCAGAGGGACCTTGACAGGCTTGAGAGGTGGGTCTGTGCAAACCTCTTGAAGTTTAGCAAGACCAAGTAAAGGGTCCTGCACCTGCCCCAGGGAAATCCCAAGCACAAATACAGGCTGGGCAGAGAATGGACCTGTGGGATGCTGATGGGGATGAGAGGCTGGACATGACCCAGCCATGACAATGTGCACTCGCAGCCCAGAGACCCATCTACATCCTCGGCTGCGTCCAAAGCAGCATGGCTAGCAGGGCGAGGGAGGGGATTCTGCCCCTCTGCTCTGCCCTGGTGAGACTCCACCTACAGTGCTGCATGCAACACTAGGGTCCCAACATAAGAAGCACATGGACCTGTTGGAGCGAGTCCATAGGAAGAAGAGCCACAAAGATGACCAGGGGACTGGTCCAGCTGAGGGAGTTGGGACTCTTCAGCCTTGAGAAGGCTCTGGGGAAACTTTATAGCAGCCTCCCAAAAGGAAGTACCAAAAGGGGCCTACAAAAAAGCTGGAGAAAGACTTTTTACAAGGTCATGTAGTGATAGAACAAGGGGGAATGGCTTTAAACTGAGAGTAGGTTTAGATTAGATGTTATGAAGAATTTCCCTACTATGAGGCACTGAAACTAGTTGCCTATAGAAGTTGTAGGCAGGGTTCAAGGCCACATTGGATGGGGCTTTGAGTGAGATGGCTTAGTGGAAGGTGATGTTTAGTGTTCTTCCACACACAAACTATTTTATGATTCTATGCTAATGGACTTAATCTCAGAGAGGAGCTTCTTCTTTATAATCTCCTCTGTAGTTATATATTGAAGTCCAGTTTGAAGACTGGTTAGTCCTATATTACTTTCAGACCAAAGTTGTTTCTAGTGTTTTATATAGCCCTCAGGAGGAGTTAGCAACAAGTCATGAGTCTTGTCTATGTGCTTGTATAGAGTAACAGTGTCAGTTCATGTAGAGGTCTTTACTATCTACTAAGCATGAGACCCAAAAGAGACATCTTTCCCCCTTAAGGGATTTCGAAGGGAGTGCAACTCAGATGGCTTCTCCAGCTGCAACTCAGTAGCAGATTGAAATGGACTTGGATTTTATCCAAAGGCAGCCAAACTGTGTCAGTTTAGCAGCTCTGGTAGTTTTTACCCTTTCTTTAACCTGAAGTCAAGAGTATGGCTTATCTTGTAGCTCCCCTGCTAGTGTAATTGTTTATCCACTGTCATGCATGTCAAGCATGGCTATTCTGTCACTGACACATGTTTCTCTAGCCTTCTAAGTACAGGGAATATGTACTTAATAAGTGAGGGTTAGCCACATTGTCAGACTGGAAGAACATTTACTTCAGTAGTTAAGAATTGGTTGTATTTAAGTAACTTTATAGTTACTAAAGGTTGTTTATTTTCTGGACAGGAGATGGCTCCACCTTACCATGATCAAGAGGTATCAGCATTTCTATCACTAGGTGGAAGTGGTCAGCACATCTCCCATAGAAGTGTTTAGACCCCCTGGTTTGAGCTTTGAGCCACAGGGAAATGCTTTTAAATGGGAAAAAGATCTGAGTCTGAATACAGAAACACACAGACAGAATGGTTGAATTGCAATCCATATATGAGGTACATGTATGTCCTCTTCACTTAAAACTGTCTTGGCTGACCATTTCACATAGTGGTTGGACCTAAGCCTTCGATAAGTGTAAGTATACTGATAACTAAAACATCTTGCAGAAGGGGTTTAAATAGAAGCAGAAAAGAGAAAAATTACTTCCATTACTGTATCTAAGCTTAGTAAATGTTGCAAATGTATCTTTCTCTTTTTTTCCCCTTCCATTTGCTTATCTGATAAAGGGTATTTTTCGTAAATGTAAATGTCAGACAGGAAATGTAGTATTACACTGTGTGTCATGTATGATACTAAATTAAGGCTTTCAGTTTGGAGTACACCAGTACTCACAAATATTGCAGTACTTCAAGTGTGAGGGAAAAAATGTGGAAGCCACGAAGGACAGTTTGGAAAATGGTATTGCAAACTGTAAGCATGCAGAAAATGTCTTCACTTAGCATTGATATACAATGTGACACAGTAAAAACTGACTGAACCTTAAGAGATTAAACATAAAGCATGCTTGCTCACAAATTTAAATGGTGGCATTGAATTTTTCTTAGTTACTTTCATTTACTCTTTCTCAAAGTCAAAATTCTCTCTGTGCTATCATGGAAACTGATCCCAGCTATCTTTTTTCTTTAAATTAAGGCTGAAACCAGCAGCTTGAGTATCTAAGGAAACTTCAGAAATTCCACAAGTTTGTCTGCTATCTTAAATGAGATGTCTGCTTTCACATGTCTTGTTAGGTGCACATGAAAGTAACAAGTGACTGAATCTTTTTGAATAACCAATGTATATTGGATGAACAAACACTTTGTAATCAGTGGAGAACTTGCTTTTTGTTCCTTCCTTGAGATGGATTTGGACCTGACAAGAAGCTTTCCGTGTTAAACCAATAGGTATTCCCATTTGATTCCCAGATACAAGCCTATGATCTGGATATCTGTGGCCTGCAAGCTTACTCTAGATGGTTTTCACACAGCTTCTTTTTTGTAAAAAGGCATTGTGTAAAATTTTCAGACATGTGATTCAGTAAGGATACTGATTCTCACTTTTAATTTGATTCAAAGGAGTTTGCCTGTCTAATGTTTTTTCTGATGCCAGTATCTTTCCTTTTGTCAGACAGGAAAACAAAACTCCTTCCTGTTTCTCTATTTGGAACTTTTACCATGGTTTTACAGGTTAGACTCATCCCTGACATTTTTCTTCTACTCACAGAATGTGTAATAGATTGTTCTCACTGGTGGAGTAAGCAGCTTCTCACTGTGAAGGGAAGTGCATATAAGTACAGTAGAGCCTGTTTGAACCTTTACCAGCAAAGTAGAATAGATTTTCTATATGGCATTTTATTGCAGCTGTGTTCTTCCCAACTGAGTCTTCAGACTCAGCTTTGAATGAGTGCAAATTCTGTGGCTGATGTATAGTTTGATAGACTGAAATACCAAGATTCTTTTCCTTAGAGCAATCTGAGGAAATCTGAATTTCTTTCTGTTAAGTTCTGTTAAACTCTGTATTGATTAGCCATGCTTAAGTGATAGTGGCTGGTTTGATGTCTTTCATGAAGTTTGGAGGGTTTTTTCTGACTAATTTCTTAATGATTTGTTGGCATCTGACTTGATTTAAATTTGCTAGTGGTATGGTGAACCATAAGCTTTAGCAAGGTAGTCATAGAGCAGAGGAAAAAGAATAGGCAGTGCTCCGCAGTCAGCATCTACATGACTGCCTCAATTCACATCTGTGGTTTTTCTGCAAGCTCTTTTAAGCATTCAGTCTTCTGCGTATAGTATCTAACTGGTAAAATAAGATTAAGGTTTGCCTGAGTAAACTTCTGAGACTTTTGGAAAGAATGCAACTTACTCTTCATCTTTGGCTTCTAATAATACAAAAAATTAGTGGTAGTTCTGTCAGATCTCTGACAGTGACTTATCTTAAATAAAAAGATTTGTTTCTTTCCTTGACTCTTTGTTTTTTAGAGTTACAGTGAACTAATTTAAACAAGATTGTAACAAGCTTCTGAGGCAAAGCTTTAAAGAATCAAACTCCAGAAGAACAGGCACTTCAAAAGCAAGAATAGGGCATTGATGTGTTTGACTTTAGGAAGAAACACTAGTTTTGAAAAAGTCACTTTTTTCACGCCTTTATATGATCTATAAGATGATATTTATGTGTCAGTTTGATTTCTAGTTTCTAACACAGGATTTTTGTGTATACTATCTTGAAACTATTTGAATATTGTACATTGGATAGTTGTCAGGTACATCTGGCTCTTCTTTGGGTATGAAGGTCATAACTTTTCCAGTAGGCTAGATACACTGTCCAGTTAATAAAAATGAGCTGTTTCTTTTATTCCAGAGTTCATAAGAGATATCTGTGTTTGAAATGCTAATTTTTGCCAGTGCGCTTTTTTTTTTTTTTTTTTTTTAATAGGGATGCTAATGCTACAAGTTAATTCTTCAGTGACTTTTGGCAATGCAAGCAAAGACAATATCTACAAATGTTACTGTTTAAATGGAATTATCCTACTTCAGATATCAAAAGAGTAATGATATATTGGCACTTCTTACAGATGTCTGCCTGCTCCTGCCTTCTTCACTTACCATCCCAGGATTTTCTTAGGACTGAGGCATCTATATTTCTGGGCATTTGTGTTTCCTTTGGACCACATGGTTTGTCCTTGTATATACTGTCCATCATGCTAGCTCAAGAAGACAGACTTTTCTTTTAAAGAACTATACCAAGAACTGATACTTGTATGTTCTCTTTGGGAGAGTCTTGTTGCTCCAGTTTTTAATTCTTGCAGATGCCATTGTTCAAGCTATTATTTTTTATTTCAGCTTTTATTTTTCATCTTGAGACTGAAAAAATCTAACAGTTCTACAGGCTTCCATTTGAGAGGATAAGTTAACCACTTTGATGGTGTTTTGCATCTCTGGTTTCAGCTGGAGTAAGACTGAGGTGAAGGCCTAGTTAGGTGCTAAGGAAATAAGATAAGACTTAGAAGTCAAATTCAGTACAGAGCTTGTGAATTAGTATGTTGTGCCTAAAAACTTTACTCTTAGAATAACTTTTTTTATTTCAGTGTTTGCTCTAAGAATAGACACTTAAACAAGCCAGCCAGAGACAGAAAAGTGTTTTTGCTCTTTAGGATATGCAGTAAAATATTCTCAGTGAAGTTTCCATTTCTTCATTTAATTCTTTTTAAAATTATATTTTCTACTCTGAATGTTGTGATAGATACCTTCCTCACCTTGTTTCCTTTGTCTTCTGTCAAATTTAAAATAGAATTATTTTCTGACAGACTTAAAATGTTTTTAAAAAAGTGAAATCCACACCACTTAAATTTATTATTGACTTTTAATAGACTAGCAGTATTTTTGAGCAAAACTATCCTATTAAGAGATGTTCATCTGTGGGAGGATGCTAAGGAGTCCTTCAAAACTGAAGCAGGACATAGTTTGCTAATTCTTTATTAACAGCAAATGGGATTAGCAGCTGATGTTTGGAAAGAATAATACCCAGAGAATATAAAGTGTCTTAATCAAGCTATTTTTCATGGAGTCATAGAATGGATAAGGTTGGAAGGGACCACAGAGGGTCATCTGGTCCAGCCTTCCTGCTCAAGCAGGGTCATCCCAGAGCACATGGCACAGAATCATGTCCAGATGGTTCTTGAATATCCTCAGTGAGAGAGACTCCACACTCTCTCTGTTCAATCTGTTCCAATGCTCGATCACTGCACAGCAAAAAAGTTCTTCCTCATGTTCGGGTGGAACTTCCTGTGTGTCAGTTTGTTTTCCCCCTGCTTTTTGTCCTATTGTTTGGCACCCCTGAGCAGAGCCTGGATCCATCCCTTCAGATATTCACAGACATTGATGAGGTCCCCTCTCAGTCATCTCTGCTCAAGACTGAACAGGCCCAGCTCCCTCAGCCTTTCCTCCCAACAGAGATGCTCCTGTTCTCTCATCATCTCTGTCACCCTCCTCTGGACATCCTCCATCATCTCCATGTCTCTCTGGTCCTGAGGAGCCCAGAACTGGACACAGCACTCCTGATGTGCCTCACCAGGGCTGAGCAGAGGGCAGGATCCCCTCCCCCAGCCTGCTGGCAGTGCTCTTCCTGATGCACCCCAGGACACCATTGACCTTTTTGGCCATAAGGCCACACTGCTGGCTCATGGACAGCTGGCTGTCCATCAGGAACCCCAGGTCCTTCACC